>JAGFNK010000215.1:0-82805 GCA_025769875.1 Russula earlei | reverse complement strand
TTTTTACAACCAGTCGTCCTCATCACACAGTTACATCTCACGATCACAAGGACGACGAGTCAATGGCCCGCGCATGGGAAGCCCGTGACCGCGCGGAGGCTCAGCCTTTCCAGCAACGGATTGATCGTCTCGGAGAGGAGCGCGATGAAGCTTTCAAAGAGCTCACCACTCTCCGCCAGGAGTTCGATGGTGTGCTGAGGGAACTCCAAGGTGTGCAGCAGGATCTCGACCGGCTGCGTGAGGCTGTGGACCCCGCTCCCACATCAGCATCAAGCTCATCCCGGCAGCGTAAACGCGCGCCTCCAGACCATCGCCTCTCCTCAAGGCCCTGCTGAGCAGGACATTATCTACATCGACTGCGAACCCAACTAGGATGTCCTGTATGTCCCCATTCCTCTTATTGTCGCTGTGACACATTACCCCTAGTTATCATTTTTCGTCCTTACCACCCATCGCGCGCTTGCGCACAGACCGTATGACGTGTCGAAGTCGCGCGCCTGTATGCACACGCATGCCGAGGCTGCACCTAGCGAACGGAAAGGGACTTGATTCGCTCACATGGACATTTGCTTTACCTGTCATTAAAGAACACCGTCCATAGTTGAAATGTAGTTACCAGTGCGTACGCGTGCATGCGCGTACCTCGTAGCGGCCTTACTTGTACACTCAGATAGTTCGCCTTGGATCCTCAGTGTTCGTGCCCCACAGTGAGACACTGAAATAATCTTATTATATTAGACTTGGGACTTGCTGCAATAATTCCTTCCTGTGGCCACTTCGGCCCGCGACTCCGGCTCGTAGCGGCCGTGTAGTAGACAGATACTTAACTCGCCACCTATGAACATTTCCCCTTTTTGCGTTCCACCTGGTTATACTCAATTGCGTATGTCGGAACGAAGTATGTCCCTCCGCATTCACTAATGTCCTCCAGGAAATATAGCATATGAATCAGCATTGTACTGTATCTCCAGAGGACATACCCGAGTTCCTAGCAACACAATGGATGAGTGTCAAGCAATTCGGGGACGCTGGTGAGTGAGCTTTTGAAGTTTCTAGCCTCAGACGTGATTTTCAACTTGCTCAGGCATATCATGTCGTAAGGGTCCGTTCACTAGGGAGGAGGTAGGACAAGTTCATGCCGCATTAGGGACGTACAAGAAGGTGCGCAATGCATTGGAATCATCATTTGTTTTGCTAACGCACTGCCGTTTAGGAAAATGACCTGGATGACGAGCAGTTGGATGATCTCATATACTCTTCCCAGCCTACTAATGGGTTTTGGAGCCGCATCGGTCGGTGTATACTCAAGTAATGCCGATATATGTGTTATATGTGTGCTTTAGCTCGTGCCGTGCCCCAGAGGGGGGTCAAGTCCGTCTTTTACCACGTTCGGCGTGCGCGTGATCCCCTTGCTAAAGCAGGGAAGTGGGGGGCTGCGGAGGATGAGCAGCTGCGCAGGTGAGACGTCTGTCAGTCTCCACATGTTTCCTTTCTTATCTCCCTCCTCCCAACAGAGCTGTCCAGAAGAAAGGAAATGACTGGGTTGCCGTCGCAGAATTAGTGCAGCGCTCACCGGCCGACTGTAGCGACCGGTTTCGCCCACACACAATATCAGGGCATCAGACGGAGAGGTATGTCTCCTGATATGTGTTCTATCAAGACCTTCTGACGCTGCATCTGTATGGAAAAGGAGCCTGGTCTTCGGAGGAGGAAGGCCAACTTCATCACGCAATTGAGGAGTTGGCCCGGGAAGGTAAATCGGACATGTCCGCTCGAGGATTTTGGGTTTCCATTTCAAAGGCCATGGGGAGCGACCCAGGACATCAAAGCAGTGTCAAAGCAAATGGTCTATAATGGCACCCCATGTCAAAGAAATCCATTTCGCCTGCCTTGTTATGTTACATTCTCGATAGATTGTTATGTCTCCTCATAACATGGACCATTGCAACGAGACAGCCGCTACCTTCCACAACAATCATGTTCGTTTTTCCATCTCCCCCCATCATTTGCCAGTCTATCGTAACACTCCTATAATTTGAGGTCCTATCCCATCAGACAAACGCATTGGTTGTATGCACAGTTTCCTTGTACAGTGGATACTTAATGCCGGCATGAAAGAAGCCTGTAAATTTGGGATGACGACGAGGGGTCATTATATCTGGACAGACAGAGGCATGGGGTTGGCTGAAACAGGGATCTTGCAGTAGTGGTTTATACCCTCCGATCACTGAGCAGCTACGAGGATGATTGAACTACCACCCGTAAATACCCTTCTTTTGCTTTCAACAGCCTAATGGCACCGCTTTCCAAAACAAGGCGCTTGCTAAACCACGGTCATGAAGAGCGGGCGTCCAGCACCTTAGGAGACAGTCAGCATAGCCAACGCCACAGATCAGTATGATATTGAACCGACTTGCCTGGCACTGTCTGACGTTAATTTTTGAGATAACCCCACAAGATCAAGTCCACCGTCTGGCGTCAAGGGATATTCGATCTCATTCATATGTTCCAGGTCCTTTCGTTGTTCGTAAATCCTCACAAGGATGTAACTTTCCACTTTTCTTTTTTTCCTTGGCGCATCCTTCCCAAAAGGGTAGGATCGTTTGCTTGGAATTGCAATTGTGTTTGACTGACACCCAGGAGCAGACGTACAATCAGTATTTCCGTCAGGCATCTTCTCTTGATCGTCTGTCGGTGCTGGAGTCAATGCATGCCGGACGTAGAATGTGTCGACCTCGCTGTGTGAATGCTCCGCTGCTGTGGGCTGTGTAAATCGGAAAGTGCTTGCTGGTTCATCGCTGTGTACTTGCTGTTGATGGCCTCTGGTTTTCATCGGCAATGCTCTGCTCAGAGGTGCCGTCAGGTCTTGGGAGAGTAATCACGCGTTGAGGCAAGAAATTCGGAAGTCAAATCTTCAATCTTAATTGATCCCTGTCCCTGCGACTATGCTGCCCACACTAGCTTCCATGGTGAATAAAGGACAAGCGATGGTGAGTTCATCTCACGTGGATCAATAGTGCATCGATATATGGCTTCTTCAGCAGGCGACTTGAGCCACCCACATCAATGCCGCGCTTGACACATAACTCCTGTAGTACAGGAATACTGTATCGATTGAGGGTCTTCTCGGTCGGATTGTGTTGCCGAAGAGCACACTCGGCGTGGTCGATCGTATACATTGATAAAACCTCATGGTAAGTATGGACCTTTTATTATGCAGTCTGACGCTCAGACCCACTAATGATCTCACCTCTAAGCATAAGGGACCGCCCTATAGGCGCCCACGGCGAGAACAATTATCCCCAAAGTTAGTGCCGCTCTCATGAACATGCGTGCTGGGTGATACCCTTCTCTCCTTGACAGTGCTGCAAAAGGGCACTGTGTTCTATGCTTTTGAGAAGTACACGTAAGAATGTCTTCTATCTCTTCCCAAACACGCTAACTGTTGGTCGCTCGTCACCGTGCTTGTTGGCGATAACAATTATCCTCGTCATGTGATAATGACTCATTTCTCCCTAACCAATTACAACAAGCTGCCGATGTATACGCATATGCGTCTTGATCTCCCGAATATACAGTTTGAGCCCACAATAGTACCTGCACCTTCTCAAGGTATTTAAACCCATGGAGACCATGACGGTGACAATCGCCTCTATATCACAACAACCCAATCGCAAGCATGGTATTGAACCCTCGCCATTCGACTGCAGTCAAACGACGAGGGAATACTGTGTCACCACCACCATCACCACCACGCAATTGCAAACATCACCGGGTGAGCCTCTGTGCCAATGCGTATGTCTGACTGTCCTCCACTCATAAACCCAACAGTTGGAGCGCCCACCAGACAGAAATGAGCGGAAACGGCGCTTTTTCTCATCAACCGATTGTAATCGTTGGAAGGCAGTTAAGAGACGCCGAGTACAGCAGCATCAAACACACCTTGTATGCTGACCATTCATGCAAATTTCCATTCCATAACAACTTTTGTAGTGCACAGGGATCCAGGACATGCCTGTCAAACTACTTCTTATGATTTCCACCCATCTGGACAATGACGATCTTCGAACATTGGTACTTGCTTCACGATCCATAGGTCAATCACTCTTACCAGAGTACTTGCACCGCTGTGGGCTTGAGGCGAACGACACAAGTGAAGGGGGCTCAGAAGTGACACTACATGAACCAAGCGGATATGCGTCTCTTGGACTGTGGTCTGCTATTCACACCTTCAAACCCCCCGAAAAGATGTTCTGTTCCATCCCTTGCTCCCCACTGGAGGCCCGAACTGCGATGAGATTCCTTACCCGTTTCCTTATCGAGCCTTCAAATACGCGCAATCTTCGGGATTTCCACCTTCTTCTCCATGGGTCCGATCCGCTTCTGCTGGCCTCTGGGTTCATCAAAATGCACCAACTGTTTAACACCCTACCACTCACACGACTGCACTTTGCAGGATTCGGTTCTGTGGATTGTCTTCCTTCCTCCATCGCCTTACGAAGCGGAGCATGCAGCTCTCACACAATTAATTTACTTGATATTTCATCTGATTACGCCTTTGCTCCCAGAATCGCGGAAACCATGATGGGGATTCTCAAGCACTCACCTATCGAGTCCCTGTTCCTTTGCATAGTATCTTTGAAACCCTCCCACTGGACCACTTTACTTGGCGAGCTCAACATGACATCTCTCGAGAAACTCATTCTCGAAGGGGATATCCCAGGGCCAGCGCTCATTCATTTTCTAACCAAGCACAAGGGCCTTAAGAGCATCCATATCCAATGCAACGTGCCATTGGACCGCATTTGACCTAGCTGTCAGCCTTTCCTACCCAATCTTCTGACCCTTTGTGCTCCATTGGGGATTTGCTGTGACATTGGAGAGCGACTGGGTAACTTGACAAGCCTTTACAACCTAGAAGTGGAAATGAGCCAATTCCAACCGCATGATCCTACCTTTCTTTGTCTCTTGCAAATCGTGAGCCATTTCCAGAACCTCAACCATCTTGGGCTTCAAATTTTGCCAACTTTGCCATCTGCCTCACCACATACAAACCTGAGCCACTATGATAGTGATGGTTACCCAACTCGTGAGCTAAGACAGATCCACACTCTGAGTTGGTTCCTGAACCAGGCTTGCTTATCACATAGAGATATGGTATGACCTTACCACATTTTCGTCTTCCATGTCTTACCCATATAACAGGACATCATGTGTGCCTATGTACGATCCTTTCCGATGGTAGAAAGGGTTTATTGGGAAGATGCGGGCGGTAAGTTGGGGACGGATGTCCTTGATGCACTACGTAGGGCAGCAAAGCCCACGCTTCATACTGTCATTACCGAATTGCATGGTCTCTCTTAGATGAATGTGTGCGCGCATATGTGATGACAACTTGGCAGGTCATTCATGTCAATGTCAATACTTTCCTCGGTTTTATTCTGTGTGTGAGAATTTGCATGAAAGCACATATGTGCGTATCTCCATCATCGGGGAGATTGATCCCCATCAGCCACCCTGGTTTCGCTCAAGTATGTACGTCGAAGTGATCGTTCATATCATACATGTAATTGCTGCCGCACACAACCTGTTTTAAGATTAGAGTTAAGAGAGAATCATTGACTGCAGGACCACGTACTGATTGCAGTAGGTGATTCTCACCTTTTCTTTGTCTCATCTCACAACATGGCCGTCATCTGTCCCAGCATGCTGCCTCAAACCGAGCAAAGTAGTCTAACTATAACTACTTCACCTCTAAAATACGACCTATCAGGAAGTCACACACACACATCCACACCTCAAAAGCTAGCTTCAGAGAGATATAAGGACATGACCTGGGACGTATGTGACAAATTCGTCGGGCCTATGCCAATAGCCGAATTCCTCTCGGAATTTGTGCCAGAAGCAAGCCAAGCTCGAAAGACAGAGTGCATCATCAGCTTCGACAAGCGCTCCATCTCACACAATGAGGATCACTTTGTCAGTCCCCACATTCAAGGGGGGATCCACGCTCACGTACATGACAGATACAGGCAATCAAAACGTCTGGCCTCACTGATAATCTCACATTTGTCAACACCACTGTTAAGCAAGATAAGGCAATCCTAGGGAGACCAGACATTGTTATCTATCGGAAAAGGGAAGGTCATCAGGAAAACGAGCGGCTGACCTCACTGGACTGGAGAGTGGTTGATGTGTGGATCGAAAACAAAAAGGGAAAAGAGGACATTTTTCACAACCTTACACATATGAGGCAAGAGGTTGGGGTCGAGTGTCACGTTAGGTGGACTGAGTGCGCGTATTGTGTGTGTGGTCAACTCACACATTATGCCACTTCTATCCATTGTTCACAGTTTCGGGTCTTCTCTTACTTGATCATCCTCTTTGGAAAGGCAACAGGGCAACTACTGTGATGGGATCGCAGTGGTGCTATCTATACCGAGATATTCGATTGGGCCAAAGATCCCAACACCCTTTCCGAATTCATCTGGAGGCTCAACTCTCTCACTTTTGCCCAGCATGGATACGACACCACTGTCACCTCGGTCTCAAAGAACAATAAGGGGGTTGGTGATGCACAGTCCACGCTGGCGGTATACATGGACATCGAGAAAATTGAAGTTGAAGACCTTCGCCAGATTCTCGTCAATGATGATCATGCCACAGACGGACAGCCGAAGCCCTATATCATATGGAAACCAATATGGGAGACAAAAACCCTTTTTGGTTGGTTGACATTTGGATTTGTGGGCCATGATGTCGAACGGAATAAACTGGTTTACCTCAAAGATTACTGGCGTACCAATTTCCCAGGTATCGAGAAAGAAGGGGATATTTATTGCAATTTACTAGAAGCAAAAGTGCGTTTCATTCTGGAGTTGGGTCCAGCTGGCGACGTGCTGTTGACACCGGAGCATTCACTTGACGTACAATGCACAAGGACGCAAGACTATGTGAAAGATGGCGAACGCAAACGTATTTGGTGTCCCGGTACACTGCGCGTCAAACGATATGTCCACTACTGACTTGTCTTGAACACGCTCGGACAGCCGCTGAGTATGTTCGGATCGACTTGGGAGCTATGCCAGGTCATTCAGGATGCTATGATCGGTGAGGATTGGCGTTACGTTTAAGTTTGTTGTTTGACAATTTGGAACAGCTCATACGGACGCATACAACAAAGCAAAAATTTTACATCAGGATGTGAGCGCAGGAAACATTCTGATCGCCCCAGATCAATCAGGTTTATTGATCGACTGGGACATGTCCAAGAGGATGGATGTGACCTGGCAGAGACAACACTCCCGCACGGTATGATCTGTTTATCCCCTATGCGTGGCAAATTGACTTCGTGTTCAGGGTACATGGCAGTTCATATCAACAGGACTTTATTACACCCTCACGCTCAATCTCATCAAATTTCAGATAATATTGAATCCTTTTACTGGGTTCTTATTTATATTGTCATGAAATGCCAACATTCTGCAATCGAGGGCCAATCACAAGATATGCAACACGTATTTGATGGATACAGAGATGTGGATGAAGATGGTGTTATCCAGGGTGGTGATGGAAAGCTATCTTTCCTACATAAACTAATACTTCACCTGGATTCATTTGGTTTTGTCCTGGAACCATGCCACCAGATCATTGAAGAGTTGCGCACCCTTCTTAAAACCTTCTATGATGATATTAGCCCAAAATCAATTATGCCCGAACCTCAAGCGGAGAGGAATGTCCAGATGGAGGTCAAGGACGCTCACGGGAAGCTTTGTTCTTCTGAATGGGTCTTGAATCTCATAACACGGAACCTGGAATCCAAAAATTGGTCCGACAATGACGGCAGCCTATCAAAGAACATTGTTGGTCATGATCCAACGTTCAGCAGGGGCTGCCACAAGCGCAAGGCTAAAGATGATGATAGTCCTGTAGAAATGGGTCTATCGTTCAACAAAAAGCATAGAGGACGATATCCACCAAAAGGATCTTCACTTTCCAGGTATAGCTCGTCGGCTGTCTCGCAAGGCTGTCCATGTCCAGGGTAATTCTTTAGTACGTCGTCACACAGTGTCCCGCTGTAAGGCGGCATCCCATTCCAGCCCTGCATCATTGCTCTCGACTCTCTTTCATCGCGTACCGGTTCCACCTCCGCTGCCCAGCCAGCTCTCGACCCTCTTTCATCGCAGCTCATCGCTCTGGCTCGTCTTGTTCCACATCCATGTATCACACTCCCAACTCGCGTCTTTCTGTCTCCCCAATCCCCCAATATCCCCCTCTCTCATAGATCGCATCTCATATGTAGAAACTCTAGTTATGCCTCGGAACAAGAGACCCATTTTGTCCCTTCTTTTGTGTGTGTTTTCGCGAACTCAGCAAGCTGCCGCCCGCTGCCTTCAACACAGACTTGGTTCTTAGTGGGAAAATACAAACAAGATTCAATTATAAGAATGCTAACTATATTATTTGGCTCGAGTAAAATTGTAACAAAATGTAAAGCCCAGATCTTCATGTTGAGTTTAATCTGTGTGGTCAGTCTCTGTCATCAAGGCGATTGATCCCCATCGGGTGCGATTGATCCCCATTGGCCGATTATTGCCATGTAATGAGTAGACCGTTCCTATTTAAAATTTGGTGTCATATTTGTGGATGCACTTTATGTCTCGATTTATTCAATATAAATCCATGTATTAACATACGCCATTGTGTTAAGTTTATCCGAGTCTGCTAAGGCTAAATTGATCGGGCAAATTAAGTGTATATGATCCCCCTGGTGATTTGGGGCGACTCATGTTGCATCTTAGGTTACATAACTTGGGCACTGAGCTGCCCTCTCTTAAGCATTTGACTAAGTTCTAATTGTTTGGGTTGACATATTTACAATAATGCGATGCATGAGGAGAGGGCAACAAATCAATCAATTGTTTTAAAATAATTTGTAATCTGAGCTGAGTCAATTCAGTGGTCAATATATTTCACCTTTATTGACCACTGAGTTGAGTTTTAGTGGACTGGACTTATCCATTCCTGTCCGTCGTGTATGTATATTTACGCCACTGGCCGTATACATATACTATATGGTTGGAGCCTTACTTGCGCGCGAGTTGTTCGAAATGTATTGGTCGATGTATGGCCACTGCATCTTCAAGCTTTTGATCTTTATCTGAGCCCTTTGTGCACGTTGAGAGTCCATGAACTGTGTTTGGAATTCGTTTTGGAATTGCTCCCATACGTCTGGGTGGTCGTCCGCGATTGGGTCGAGGGCGTCGATCCAGTCGCCCATGTCGCGCGTCCATCCTGACACGGCGGGGCCGTTGATGAGAGTGAGGGCAAACAACGTTTTCCAAATGGGCGATGCGAAGCTGGGGGACACGGGCGTTGAGTCTCAGGTAAGTCTTCAGTTCTTGTAGGAAATCTTCAGCGAGAGCTCGGTCGCCGGAGAAGTCGCGGGGGAGGCTACCGTAGGCTTTGGCATATACATGTGTCAGACCCAGCCTCGTGCCCCCCTCTCTACCGTGCTGCGGCGCAGTTCAGACGTCGAAGGGTCGTACCGCGCGGCTGTTGCGACCTCCTCCTGCACGTGTCCGCGGGACAGGGCTTCCGGTGTCAATAACTACAGCTACGGTTACGGCTATGCCGTAGCCGTAGGTCTACCGTATATGTACGGCGCGCACCCCTACTTGTACGACTAAAGAGACCCATCAAGTCTCCTTACTGTTTTGTTTCCTTACACCTTCTCCCGGTCCTCCCTTCCTTCCGCACCGATAACCTTCAATCCTGTGTCATGGCACCCTCCGAAGCAGAGGTCATGGGGGAGCCTTCTGTACAACTTCAACATCTGTCTGGCGAAGAATGTGGGCATTGTCCACAATGCTCTACCAGTAGCAAACGCCGCTAACCGATCCAGAACAGGTCAGGTCACAATTGACATGCTCCCTGACGAAGTCCTCCTAGAAATATTTGATTTCTGCAGAGAACTGTCCACAGGTGACTTGGATGGTGACTTGGAAATGGATGGCCCATGGCGATGGGGGACTCTGTGGTGGTGGACGTTCCCGGTGCATGTCTGTCGACGATGGCGAAATATCATCTTCGAATCATCCCGCCGTCTGGACCTTCGTGTTACCTGCGATCGCGAACCACTCACACTCATGAGGGAGACGCTTGACATTTGGCCACCCTTCCCTATCACACTACATCATCAGCATGGGATTGGGATTGAGGTGTCCTTTGGGAATTGTGAGGAAGGTCTCCTTGCTGCACTAGAACACCAAGATCGCATAGCCGAGATCGACATCTCCAACTTATTAGACTCTGATTGGGAAATCATCATCGCCGCGATGCACAAGCCACTTCCAGCCCTGAAACGTCTTATTGTCCATCAATATCGCGAGCGGAGGACCCTCCCTGAAACGTTGGGTGTGTCTGCCCCCCAACTACGGTCATTTTCGTCGTCGGGGTTCTCATTTCGGGCGTTACCCAATTTCGTTTCGTCCGCCAGCGACATTGTCGATCTTCAGCTATTGCGTATTCCACATTCTGGCTACATTGCTCCCGACATGGTCGTCACCTGGCTTGAAGCATTGCCCAAGCTCAAACACTTTTCCTTCGGATTCCATTCTATTGAATCTCGCCCCATTCAATGAAATCCATTGCCGCTCACAGTGACACGCACGGTCCTCCCCGTTCTCACCTCGCTTTCCTTCGAAGGTCACAGCATATATTTGGAAGACCTCGTCACCCGAATCGATACCCCTTTACTAAGCAGTCTCCATCTGGTCTTCTTGGATCGCATGCATCGCATCCCAGAGCTCCACCACTTCATCACTCGCACAGAAAGGCTCAAGTCATTTGATCGTGCTCAGGTTGTGATTCATTATTCACACGACAAGGTTCTCCTTGGACAACCGAGTCATGAACTGGAAGTCCAAGTATGCAGCCCAGACCGTCCTGTCTCACGGTTGGCCAAGTTGTGTGGCAAGTTTTCGCCACTCCTCTCTTGTGTGGAACGACTCGACATCCGGTCAAGTTATGTGACCTTGCCACGCGAAGCGGACTCTGCTCAGTGGTTGGAAATTTTCCGGTCATTCAAAGGTTTGCAGAGTCTGTATGTATCCAAGGACGCAGGGCCACCTGTCGCGACTGCCTTACAAAGTCTCACTGGTGGGAAGGCCACAGAAGTCCTTCCTGTATTGCGCGACCTTTTCTTTGAGGGACTGCAGCCTACCCAGATCGCTGGGAGAAGTGGTACAACCATTCGTTGTCGCGCGCCAGCTCTCCGATCGCCCTATTGCTGTTCAAGGTTGGGGACCATAGCGGGTCTTTCTTGATTATTGATCGGGCGACATTCCGGTTTACCCCTGTTGGCCGCTTGATGTCATATCATCTCCTCGAAAGACACCTCAAATGTTATATGCAATATGGCCCTCCTTGTGATTGGTACTCGGAATGGTGATGATATATTGCATGGCTGCATGATTCGTAGGGATAATTGATGAGGACTCACGCTGAATGTACAAGTATCTCACTCTCCAGCTCACGTCCGCGCAGTTTTTCTTTTTCTTAACGTTGCTACAAATCGTCGGAGTGGGTTGTGGATGGATCATAACCACGTTCTTGAGTGATCGGACTCATTTCATGATCCATCGGTTTTGTTGAAGGTTGCCCATATACAAATCGGGATTCGCTCAACTCCAAGGCAGAGCAGAGAAACATCGTCTATAAAGTAGTAGGGAGGACAACCAGTGAATGTTACGGTGGAGTAGGATCGGCAGATGTCGGTGGTAGTGAGGAAGGGCCAGAGAAAGTCTCCCGGAACACACGCCTCCATCTGGTCACAAACATACGGGTGCGCATGCTCACCGCTTCCCAGCTATCAAGGGCCGGTCGCACGTCAAGGAAAAAGGACACGTTGGAAGTGCCCGGCAATGGGCGTCCCGCATAAAAGTCTATCACATAACGCATGCGAGTTCCACACCGGTCCACGATCCAATCATGCCTGTCGAAAGGGGGGTTGTACCTGCGACGCAGGGCACGTTCAGCCGGCGGCGAGCCGCGTGTCTGAGGGGAAGGGTGCGCGACTCACCCGAGGAGTGTCAGGATTCTCGCCTTCGGACTCGGTTCCCTTGGTCGGCCTTTGAAGCTGACCAGACGGACGCCTCCGCAGCGCTCCCCGCCCCGCCCGGCCTCCCATTCCTTGATGCGCGACCATGCGCGCTCGTTCACAGCGTTGTGGATCGGCACAACGACCTTCATGTCCGGCGCCCTCGGGTCGTGGTTCTTACGCGCCATCGCGGCGTAGAACTGTGCCTCGGAAGGGTACACCCAGTTCTCCTTGTCGCTGCGGGGGATGGAGGAGGTCTCGCGGGAGGTGGAGAGGGATTCAGGAAGGGGAACGGCAGTGGTGCCCGTGGATCGCGAGTCGGTGGTGCCGGACGACAGGGTGTCAGAGGAGTGAGGAAGAACGTCGCGCCAGGTGGAACGAGCGGTGTGGTCGACCGGGCAGCTGCTGCCTAGTGACTTGTGGTCGACTGGACATTTGTCGGTCGACATGGTGAACTAACTGTTCAAAGGTGTTGTGATGACCGGGTTGCGGGCTCGCCAGTTTACCGACTGAATGAATCAACCACAAACAGATCCTCTTCTCAGTCTGATTACAAACACACGTCGTTTTTGATACGGTCATTCGTCCATTGAATGGACAGAAGGGATGGCCCCTTCTCAACAGGTCTTCTCGACCCCTCTCACCCGTTTGTTCAACATAAAACACCCCGTCATGCTCGCAGGTCAGCTCGTCTTCTCGGTGCCTCTCTAATATAGGTGACATATTTTGTCCTCGTCAGGCATGAATGTGGCCGCAGGGCCGAGACTAGCCGCTGCAGTCACTAATGCAGGTGTGTGTTGGTTCGGCTTCAAGTTGAATAGGCAACCCAAGTTTTCGATCTCATACCGGCATGGTCGCACAGGTGGGATTGGGGTCATCGGGGGGATTCACCATAGCCCGAAATTGCTTCAGGAAAGCATCGATGATCTGAAGAGCCAGTTAGAAGACA
Organism: Russula earlei; assembly: GCA_025769875.1. NCBI lineage: Eukaryota > Fungi > Basidiomycota > Agaricomycetes > Russulales > Russulaceae > Russula > Russula earlei. Next base: position 69,756 of record JAGFNK010000215.1, on the reverse strand, counting down.
AAAGTGCACCGTTTGGCGTCGACCTCGCCATCCCGCAGATAGGTGGTGGGGCACGGAAGACCAATGTGAGGCGGTTGTCGAGTCGACTTTCCCTACGAGTTGTGTCACTCATTCTATGTCCATAAGTACGACTATACCGATGGCCACTTATCCGAGCTCGCGGACGTCATCATCGACAAGAAGGCCTCACTTTTTGTCTGTGCAATCGGAGTCCCTCCGAAAGAAATAGTGGAAAAGCTACACGCCGCCGGCATCGTCGTGATGAAGTGCGTGTAACACTCCCAATTGCACGCGGCCATTCTCCCATTTCACTCTTTCAATTGTAGCATGATAGGTCATCCAAAGGTATCGTTCGATCTGTGTCGGCTGCCTCATTATTTTTAACGGGCGACCGTTGCAGCACGTGAAGAAGGCATTGAATCAAGGTCAGCTTTCCCTCAGTCTGATTTTCCCGGTTGAGATCGGCGATGTGCAGGCGTCGATATCATATGCGCACAAGGCGGCGAAGGAGGCGGACACACCGGCGACACGCCCTTCTCCATCCTCGTTCCCGCCGTTGTAGACCTTTGCAAGGATGCAAAAAGCCCGATGACGGGAGAACCCGTCATTGTGATCGCGGCCGGGGGCATCGCCGACGGCCGCGGCCTCGCCGCCGCGCTTTCCTACGGCGCGTCGGGGGTGTGGGTCGGCACGCGTTTCGTGGCTAGCGAGGAGTCCGGCGCGCCACCCCTGCACAAGCAGTTCGTAGTGTCGGCAGGCTATGATGACATGGTCAAGACGCTTGTGTACAGCGGCCGGCCGCTGCATGTGCGCAAGACGGAGTACGTCCGAGACTGGTAGGATACCCCCCCCCCCTCTCACACGTACACACGTTCGCTATGCTCAACGTTGCGGCTCCACATTCTTAGGGAGGAGAATCGTCGGCAGGAAATATCACAGTTGATTGCCGCGGGTAAGATACCACATTGGGTCGAGATGGAGAAGCACCCTGAAAAGTCGTTGGAGGGCCACATGTGTGAGTGGCCGCGGGAACGAGTAGTGATTCGCATCTCATCGTTTCGCGTAGGGTTAATGGGGCAAGTCGCGGCCTCTATCAAGGTGGGAGCTTATTTTTCCTGTCTGCTTCCAAGATGCTTCACTCATCCCCCGCGTCGCGTTCCTCAGGATATCAAACCCGCAAGGGAGATGTGAGCCCCTCTTTCTTGTCTTTATCTAGTGATGAAGTCATTTTCATTTTCGCTACCCAGAGTGGACGAACTTGTATCAACCGCTGCCAAAAGCCTGGATCATGCGCATGGCCTATTACGGCCCCAGGCTAAACTGTAGTTATGCACGCATGACTTCGTTCTAAACTTGGACTTCAGACTGTTCTGCTCTACCATGCTATCCACTGTATAGCACTTATACGTCGTCCCCCATCAACTCAGCCAGCTCCTTTTCCTCTTCTTCCGTTAGGCTGAGTGGGTCCTCGGATTGACTGGTATCCTTCCTTTTGCCACACTCTTTTGCTTCAGGGGTGAGCGGTCGGGGGATGACAAGTTCTGACAATCTCGGTGAGGGGTGGCTAAGAGAATGGTCTTACACTATTCGCACCTGATAGTTTCCACTTGCGAAGTGTGCCATCGAGACTTCCACTTACGACCCACACATCTCTCCTCGTCCCATCTACGGACTCTTGAATCCATGTTCGTAGATGTGTGACATCGTGCCAATGTCCCTCGACCTGCTTTATGAATTCTGCTTCGTCCAGCGAGGAGATATCGTAGACACGGATGCAATCCCCAGACCCAGCAAGAAGATAGGGAAACGCATTTGAATCCAACTTGGAGTTGAGATAAATCGGTAGGACGGCTTTGAACGCCATCGTGTGTGTGATGGGTGGACTCGGCTTCAGCTTCGAATCCGCAGGCGGCGGGTATAATTGCAGCTGGATTGTCTCGTCGGTCGAAGCTGAGGGAGGGAACGAAGAAGGAAAAGGTAAGCTGGACCCGCCAACCCGTGGTGGGGGTTTCGTGACTCCTTGCCTGACCACAGATGGCCATCTCCATACACGATTTCGTTGATTCGCGTACGGTGGCCCTTCACTTCGTCGCGAGGGGTGCCCCGCCAGATGGGCGCGCCATCCGCGGAGTCCTTCACCACGTCCCAGACATTGATCACTCCCATCGTGTCGGTCGTGAACAGGACGAGATGGGCCGAGCCGGTCGTCGTGTCGAGATATGCGGCTAAAGACTCGACCGGACGAATATGCGCGGATATTGAGCCGACGGGAGGGAGTCCATCTGGCGAGAGCGGCGAGGACAGATCCCTGAGGGACGCGTTTCAGATAACGCGGCGCTTAGCAGGTGCATTGCGAGGCGGATGGGTGCCACGGTAACTGACCAGAAGCGCACTGACTTGTCCGAGCTGCCGGAAACGAGCAGCTGAAGAGGGGGCACGATGAGGAGCGCCTTGACGAAGTCTGTGTGGGCCAGCGTCGAGGAGATCACGGCCCTGGACTTGAAAAAGGGGCGGTGAGAAGAACTGCAGAGCCAGCCCGCCCCACAAATAGAATAGATAGGTGCTCACGTCCGTATCCCAAACCTTGATCGTCTTTGCCGAGAAGTGTCAAAAAGAGGCGCTCTTACGGACGGAGACACAGGACCCACCTTGTCCCACGAGCCGGTGATCAGGAGATTCTCGTCCCCAGAACCGGGTACCCTGTCGCAAAACACCAGAGATGTCGCGGGCCCGGAATGCCCCTTGTAGAGCTGGACGGTCCTCCCCGTCTAAACGTGGACCGCGTCCATCCACCGCGATACGATGTGAGAGGGTACACTGTGTTCCTTTTTTTGTGAGAGAGAGAATGGGAATTTGAGCGCACCTGAAGGTCGACTTTGCGAATGGTATGTGTGCTCCCAGCGACCCAGGCATAGTTCCCGCGTACCGCTATGTCTATGGGCACGCCGGGCAGGGATATTGGATCGCCCACATCCTTATATTTCTGGGCCCTTTGCTGCCTCGCCTGTGCAACACGGTCAGCATTATCTTGTGAGCCGCAGACCGATGTATAGCTACCAAGTCGAGCTTGAGTTCTGCCTCTGAGCGGAGCAGATTATCCTCGGACATGGTATGTACCGTATGAGTTGGGTCGGACCAGAGCTGTCATGTCCGCACGATTGGCCTCGTTCCGTGGACCGTCTACACCCTCGTCATCCCCCGTGGTGCAGCAGGTCCGATCCCCCACCAAACCCACACAATCCGCCGCCAGGAAACCGCCAGAGTCGACCTACCATCGAATGGTGCGTGCCTCGCTGCAGGAGCTCCGCACCGCCTGCCGCACTTGGGACGACCTCGTGCGTAAGGACGGCCTCAAAGCGATTCGCGAGCTGATCGATGCTAGAACCGACCTCGGGTGCGTCATTTTCCCTCCCCAGCTTTTGTGTGTGGGCGATTCGCTCGAGCTCAAGATATCGTTTTTTTGGTTGTCTGTTAGTAATATGCTCGCGCTCGTGCCCGACGGAGAGCAACCGCGCTCACGCATCGTCGGTCCAAAGCTCTCATACATGGACGAACGTATTGCAGCGATCGAACTGGTCGTATCAAAGCTCGTGCGCCGTCCCTCCTCTTCCCTCAGACCCAGCCTGTCTCTCTTCGTCTGACGCCATTTTCCGTAGGGAAAGCAGTTCCAGAAGATGAACACCATCGTTGAGGGCATGGAAGCTCTGCTCGCCGACGCACACAAGGCAAAAGGATGGGAATGGGTCTGCTCGGAGCCAATGTGGACCACATGGCCCATGGAAAAGTTTGGTGCGTCCATCGCAAGCGTTGGCCTGCACATTTGGATGGACGACTCCGTTTTTCCAGTCACCGACATCTCTGACATCCTCTGGCCGTATCGGCTTTCCCTGGAACTGCACGTCGAAATTCTCGACACACTTCGCAGTCACGACGTCTCCTTTGAGACGTCCCGCAAAGTTGCCAATACGTGGGTTGAGCAGCCGAATCTCGAAGATGACAGTTGGGATGCCAAATGGGAGGACTTGTGCGAGGTAGAGATCGATCGTTGGGACGCTCGATGAAGCGACAGGTTTTTTTTTTTACGTGGACGCCATGGCGAGTATAGATAAGTGGATACAATGCGAAAAGGGGACTAGGAGAAATCGCTCCGCACCACGACATCAGATTTCCTCGTCCGATATCTGAATCTCGTCCGCATTTCCGACAATCTGAGCGCTTTGTGACTGTTCGTCATCATCCTGCTGAGCTTGCTGTTTTGCCGACACAAACGTCGGGCCCGACTTCCCACCGCCCGATTGTCTCTCTGCCGTGGCCATGGGATCCAACGCGGCGTCTTCTGCTTGTTTCGCAGCGCCCTGGCTTGCCGCGAGCGCCTGCGCTGCAAGGTAACTCGCCTCCGTGTTGAACTGTGCTTGCACACTACGCTTGATGCGCAACATCTCGCGGAACGTATCCTCGGAGCCTGTGTCGATTTCGAAGGCGTGCCACTCGGCCCAGAACTCCGGGTTCGTCCGCGGGTCGCAGAATTGGGAGGCGTGCGCGTAGATAGCACGCGCGCGGTCGATCTCTCCAAGCTTGCGTTCCAATGCGGCGAAACGAAGGCACATCTTGGCTGTCTGACGGTCGGGAAGAACCTCCAAGGCACGCTCGTATATAGGACGCGTCGCGGTGAGGCCATAGTTCGCAGCTGCCTTGGCGATATAGATGGTGAACATCTTGAAAACGGATCCTCAGATAATGCTCGATAAAAATAGACAAAAAACAACTAACGTCAAACTTGTCCTCGTTCTCGACCACCTGAGTAGCGCGGTCATAGATTGACATTGCCCGCTTTGCTAGCCCATACTCCTCTTCGAGTTGGGCATACATCAGGAAAATAGATTTACATGACTTCGGTGGACACTTGTCGAGGGCCTGCTCGAACAGATCGCGCGCCCTTTCTAGTTTCGAGCCACCCTGTGTCAAAGTCGGAGTTTATTCATACGGATGGGCAGAAACAAGTGAAAGCAACGTACGTATCGCTTGACGAATTTGGAGAGATAAATGTTCCATATCTCGAAGGAGACCGGGAACGTGAACAGCTCGACACCCCTCTCGTATACTTTGAAACTTTCCTCGAAGTATTTATTTTCCTCGAGGAATGCAGCATAGTTGACGATGATCTGGGAATTCGCAATGCGGAGCTCCAGGATTTTGTCATACACAGCCTTTGTGGACTCTACAGTTCCGAGGGACTCCTCGAGGTCGACGTAAAACGACCAAAGTTTGAGGGACTTGAAGAGTCGTGCTTGCACCGAGAGCGACTACAACCCTCGTGAGATCTTGCACGATGTTCTAAATTACGAAACGATGAGACATACGTGGTCGTGGTAGTTGATCTTGGTGTTTTTGGGAACGGCAGTCGCCCGTTGCATGACGCGGATAGCATCATCGTAATTCCTGCGCGCCTGTGAGGGCGTGACTTGGCACCAACGAAAAGACCGACTCACTCATGGCGCACTTCCATTTCGGCCCACTCGCACCAGATCTCAGCGAGGTCCTCAACGTTCTTGAAGTTAACCTTGGTCGCCTTCTCAAGTACCTTGCGAGCACTAGCCAGATCCACTTCCGCCTCGCCTGTGGTTCCACCTTTCTCGTAGAATTTGGCAAAGTCAATATACAAGCGATGAAAATTCGCCGTGGCCCTGCGCGGGGCAACAGTAGACAGTGCACGTGTGAACGTCTCTGCGACCTACGGGACAGGATCGATGAGTCCTAGTGGAGGAATTAAAGGCACTGTACTCAAACCTTCTCGTCATCTTGACCCCAAAGTTCCACTCTCTTCTCCCATTCCTGAACGTCGCTTGGATTCCGTCTGAGCAACACATCGTTGACTAAGAAAGGCCGTCGGTCCATGAGCTCCTCGAACTCCTTCATCCTAGCGTCAAGTTCCTCCTCAGTCTCCTTCACGTCGAGGTCCTCGTCTTCTTCGTCCGGATTGCCCAGCTCCTCCATGATGCCGCTGATTACTCTCTCGCTAAACTCAGCATAGGCATCGAAGATTTGCGTAAAGTCGCGGATGGTGAGCACCGTGGTGATGCCAGTTTCGAAGGTGTCCTTGGCACGTTCAAACTCTCCTCGCTGGATCCAGTAGGTGGCTAGACCCGTCCATAACCGACCCGCTTGGTCTTTATACACAGCGAGACCATCCTTGCGTACTATTTTTTCGACATTAAGCTTCCGTGGATTGTCGGGATCCTCGTCCTCATCGTAGACGGGAGTAGGCTTCCCGTCAGCACCGACAGCGATAGGGGGTCCAGCGAAACGAATAAGGCCGTGGTTGCTCTGCTGTTGCTGCGGATTCTCTGCATCTGCGTCCACCGAATCCCCACCAGCTTCAGTCGATGGGAGTTCTTCGACCCCCATTCCGACGTCCTCCGCGTGTGCTTCGACGACATCCAACAAGTCTCCAAGGAGTTGGTAAGGGCTCTTTCCCTCTGCGCTAATGTACTCTCCTCGCGCTGCCTTCCTCGAGAGCGCCAGTAGCAGTTTGGCGGCCTCGAGAGGTCGAGGGGATGGGTTACTTGGAGAGAGCAGCAGCGCTACGTAACGCTCTGTAACGGACGGGTCTATCGCAAGATACCTACGATATACGGCCACGGTGGTCAAACCACCTCGCGTTTCTGCCCAGAGGAGGTAGCGGACCCATAGGCGATGGTGTAAGGAAGGAGGTAGGGTTCGTAATGCCCGATCGAACGTCCGACGTGCGTGCGAGTGAGAGAGCGCTGGAGGGCAGTTTGGATGACTGAAGATGGAGAGGTACATCAACCATATCCTCGGTAGCTGGGTGAAATAGCATGAGTCGCGTTAGACGAACATATGAAAGTCATGAACACAGACCTTTGGAAGCCACATCAACGCACGTTCGAACGTGGCCACCAGTCCCTTCCACTCCTCCCACCCCACCACACCGTCAAGGCCACCTTCCCATTGTTCCAAGTCCTCCTGCTCTTCCTCGAGCGCGTCTTTGATGTCCGGAAGTCTCTTTTTCCCGCCCGCTTTCTTTTTAATCAATTGCTTGCCCAAGACGTAGGACATGCGCATCTGGAGGTAAGGTTTCCAGAGCTTGAATGAGCCGGGAAAGTTTGCGAGAGCGGCCTCATAGAGATAGGTGAGACGCTGGAGGGACTGGCGGGCAACAGGCGAGGCAAGGGGGCCAAGAATCGCGCGTTTTTCTGGGGGTATGTCCGCGACGGGTTCAAGCTTGAGGAGAGCAGTCTGTGCTTCGCGGGTTGTGTGGATGGCAGACCACCATTGACGGAATGAGTGTGGGTTGCGAAGGAGGTCTTCTTCCCTGTGTAGATCTTTCACAGAGATAAGAGAGGGGTGAGTGAAGGGAGTAGGAACGGGAAAGGTGAGGGGAAAGGAGGCAGAAAGAGATTCGAGATTCGGGCCAACCTCGACAGTCATCGTCGTCGTCGCAGCCCTGCGAGATCGCGTGGACGCGTCTCGTCTCGTCAATTCACTCCTCTTTCACACGACCTCAGAGCTGCAATGGTACGCAGCGTGCAGACACCCGTCGCTCTACTAACCGAATCGGCGGCAGCATGGTGTCAGGCGAGCAAGAGAAACTCGGGAAGTACGTACTGCCAGACGCGAGCGCGAGAGGGCAATGCTCTCGACCTATCTCGCCCTGACGGACGATATTCTTTCTAGGGCATGCTTTTCTTTTCTCGATTGCATTTACTCGCGCTCTGACCTTTCGTAGAAAAAGAATAAAGATTGGAGCAGAGATGCATTCGACCTCACGACGCAACTACTCTCGACACACCCTTCTGTAACCAACCCGGAATTCTACACCGTCTGGAACTATCGTAGGCATATCCTCACAAATGGTATCTTCCCAAGGAGGTATGTCGTCCCCCTCCCACTTTCCGTCCTTTGTCTCTCAGGCCAGCTTGCAGTTCTCCGGAAGAGATCAAAGAGCTGCTCAATGATGATTTGGCCATGACCGCAAAGGTGCTCAAAGTTCACCCCAAAGTCTACTGGATCTGGAATCACAGGAGATGGTGTCTCGAGCACATCCCCGACAGCCCAGATTATGCGAATAATCAAGCATGGAGACGGTCGGCTTGGGAAAGAGAGCTCTTCATCGTAGAGAAGATGCTCGACGCCGATTCTCGTAATTGTCCGTCCGCTTTCTTTAATCCCAAGGTCTATTCGTGACGCTCAGCTTCTATCCAATCCAGTCCTCGCGTGGGACTATCGCCGTTATGTCCTCGCGAGCATGCCCGTTCGCCGCTCCGAAAAGGCGGAGATCGCTTATACGACGAAAAAGATCGAAGCCAACTTCTCAAACTTCAGCGCGTGGCACCAGAGAACGAAAGTGTTAAGCTCCTTGTGGGCCAGTGGCGAGGTTGATAGGACGTTATCGCTCCATAAAGGTGCCGAGAGCCTGCATTTTTCTGTTATCGTTGAGATCACGGATGTTTTCCCCCACTACCAGAGTTTGAGCTGGTGCAGAATGCCATGTTCACCCTTCCCGAGGACCAGAGCGCCTGGCTGTATCACCGCTGGTTGATTGGTTCTGGTAGGTGGTCCGTTCTGTGTGTTCCATGCGTTGATCTGATGGTAGTCTATAGGAGACAACAAGGCGATACTTGAGCGTGAGATCAACCTGATTCAGACACTTCTGGACGAGCAACCGGACAGCAAGTGTGAGCGTTCACTCGAGCATTGTTTTCGGCATCTCACTTCTCGTCATGCAGGGTGTATGGAATCGCTGGTCACGTATAAACGGTTGCTCTTGGACAATCATCTACCGACGGGATCACAAGAGAAAACCACTGCGATTAATCAGTGTCGAACGTTACTCGGGCAGTTGGAAGAGATCGATCCGATGCGACGTCAGAGATACTGGGAAATGGGTGCGTGCAGACCGTCAGTATATGTCCCGGGGAAATCTTGATTCGTGCCTAGGTGCTCAATTGAAAGTATAGGTTATTGCGATGATGTGTGTACTTGACGTCGCACGAATCGAGGGTCTTGCAGTGACAACCTTGGTAAAGGCTTACGCAGGGCCACTTCACTCATGAGTAAAATGATTCGTCGTATCTGCTGATCGGATCACATGTCACATAACCACCTAACTAGACTAGGACAGAGCAAATCGGAATAGATTGATGTTTTCAAACATCAGTTCAGGAACAGTTTATTACGGCTTAGCACTTGCAGCCTTCAGCAGTGCAAGTGCAGCTGTAAGAGTATCACCATGAGGGAAGCCCAAGAAAAGAAGACAAGCACTCACCTGGATCCGCAAGTGCATTTGTCAAGGCCACAAGCTCCGGCTTGGTTGACGGGATTCTGGATGAACTGAGAGAAAATGAGAGATGTTATCAAAGGAGGGCCCTAAAGGTACACACAGAGGACATTTGGTTCAGTGAGCGAATAACTTGGGAGATGATCAGTGGGTGTGAAGTCCAGGCGGTTTTTATGGGGAAATGTATGGGCGTGTTTGGTCGCGGATCCAACTAAGCGCCGCACGGGACCCAATTGTGATTTGTAATGCACTCTCACCGCCAGCACGTGTGGATCCGTTCGAGACGGATAGCGGTGATCGCATCCAAGATCACAGGCGGACTTGTTCAGAGACGGATCAAGATATTGGCGATCATTAAGGCACTCTGGAAAGTCACTTGAAGGACGGGAGGACGTTATGATGGGCGAGACCTTCTCGACGAGGATAAAATCGTTCGTACAAAGAAGCACCGAACAGGACACCTTGCAGACCGAGCCTCGGACTTGAGTATGTGTATGTAGATGCACGTGTGGTCAATTGATCAAAGAATAGAGCGCCGACTCGGTGAATCATGTGGACCCATGGTATCGCACTCGAAACACGCCTCTCTACACGTTTACGTTTTGACGGTGATTTCAAACCGAACGCGGTGTGAATCTCATTCACAAGGCAAAGCATGGAGCGTGGTTGCTCACGCACTATGTGACGTCAGCATAAGTAGATCGCCTATTCGCAATATCTACAGGGGTCATAGTTTAGCGTGAGAGCGAAATCCACATCGTTCTGATCCATCCATCGACCTGTCCGTGGCGCCAAGGATTAACTGTAACAATAATACACCTGTCGGCGTTATCGGCGGGAGGAAGTCTTATCAAACCTACCGGGCCACCGCATTGTTTGCCCATCGAGCAAGTTTTGGGGATCCATGAAGATCCGTGAACGCGATAAGCGAAGAAGCGAACGGCAACGTGAGGAAGGTCGTGTCTTGGCTAGGTGTGGGCGTAGCGCTCTCAATTTGATATTCGTTGAGAGAGCGCTTCGCAAACGCAGACGGTCGAGACCATGCCTGTTGTCCGCGGTGTACTCATTCGAGGAACATCCGTGAAAGGCGTGCTACTCGATGAGAGCTCTAGGTCGGTTCAGCGGTGCAAAGATGACGTCGCCACTATCGCTTTGCAGGCTTTATGGTTCGCTTGCCGAAATGGACACACCGTACACACATGCTTCTGGCCTCCAGCCGGACTAAAGGCTGAAAGGCGTGCAAAAAGGCGCACAGAAACGTGGGACGCATGCGTTGCAAGATGCATCGAATCTGGTAAACATTCAACGTCGGATTTCCGCGGACGGGTGTGGTGGTAGGATTTTTGATCTGACGCGGTAGAGTGATATGATCGGTAGGAGGGGTAGGAAGGTATCGTTATCTTGGACGATGTGGGTGGGTGCACTGGGTTGAGAAAAATATTTGTAGGCCCGAGTCACCTCGTGGGTTCAACGAGGCCAGGGCGAGCGCGAGAGAGAGGAGAGAGGAGAAAAGTTAAGATGGCCGTGTTCGAACGCTCTCTTCCTCCTTTCCTTCCACTCTCATCCCCTCCTCTTGCCCTTCCTCTCTCCCCTCACCCCCTTCTGCGATCACTGCTTGGACGGTTCAATATTAGGTCTCATGGATCATCATCACAATCTCATCCGCAACATATTTTCCCGAAATACCAGCCCCCCCAGCATACTCCAATCTTATCCTGAAGACCAATCTCCGTCCGTCCAACCCTTCCAGCAGTTCCAGCACGTTTCCCCCGCACAGAGTCTGAAAGACGTCCCTCCGTCTTCTTCTCCTCCGATCCACGTCGAGCCTCTTTTTTCTAACTTAATGCCGCCTGGCCAGTCCGGCGTCAACCCGAACCCGAACCCAAACCCTCCTGTCCAGGGCTCCGCTCCAACCACAGCCACCGCCACTACCACGTCAGGACCAACTTCCCCCGCATCTTCCATCACGGCTCTATCAGCACCCACTAACATGTCAACATCTACCAATACCCCGCCGAATTCAAATCTGCCAGGAGACAGCAGGCAAAGCGCCCTCCTTTCTCTCCTTAGCTCTGTCTCTCCAACAGGTTCTTCCTCATCTGGTCCCCCCCCACAAGTGCCAACCCCTCCTGGCCCTCCCAATCGTACCGTACCAACTACTTCTCTTCCTTCCAACCCACCCTCCTCCAACAGTAACGACCAAGGTCGCCTGCTTCTCGAACAGCTCATGGCTGGGTAAGCATGTTGTTAGCATGTCTCGTATCGCTTTCGAGCTTACCGTCTACCACTTTTCCAAGTAATGCTCCACGTAACACCCTCTTGGATCCTTCACAGCAGCGACTTTCACCCCCCGTGGCTTCCTCTCCTCCCTTCCCGCTGCTCTCATCGTCTCACCACCAAGACACTAGTTCGTATTATGAACCTGAACTCATCACCCCGAGTACGGACATTGTCCAAGGCACTGCGCAAGGAGGACAATCCCAGACGCAAGGATCCCCTCAGCCAAACAAAACCATGTTTGACTTCGTCTCGCCTTTCGATGCGCTCTCTTCGTCTTCGGTTGCCCCTATACGCAAGCCCGCTCCGCCTCCCTCTCATCAAGGTCTGCCTGAACCGTTTGAAGACACTTGGTCGTCCGCCGTCGTCGATCCCAAGCGCAAGTCTGTGGACAATCTTCTCGAGCAGCTGGGCCATGCCAAAGCTTCCGTCCTACCACCTTTTGATCAGCATAGTCCTGATGAGGAGGCACTTATCACTGAGCCAGTCCAGTCCAAGACAGCTTCTCGCCCACTCCCTCCGAAACCCACGCAGGCTCCTTCCCCACGTGGTTCACCCCCAAAGGTTACTCCTCCCGTTCGTCGGGATGTTCAAGCATCGGAATCGCCTATTGGGCCGCAAGTCGGCCCTACTCTTTCTCATGTGCCTACAGGCTTAGCTCAGCGGGAGAAAGAAAGTTCGCCCAGTCCGCGTGGGAGCTGGAAGGGACACGAAGGTGGTCGCAACCGTGGCTCAGGATCCAAGGCCAAGACCCAATCCGGTCCTAAGTAAGCGCCCCCTTCAACGCCCTCGGATGAGTTTGATCTACGTTCCTTACAGCTCCCAACCGCATACGATAATCGTAGACGTCGCGCAGCCGTTGGATGATATCCAGGCGCCTCGCGATGCTGTGAAATCGACGGCGATTGCCCTTGTCAGAGTCGACTCTAACTTCTTACCCGGAACCACTATCGGCGCTACGCACTGGGTTGCTTACGCCATGACAAAAGGTGTGTACGCTGCCTCGGTGGAGAGCGGGATGATCCATATTTTGTATATGAAGGTCGTGTCCGTGTCATTTCTCGTTCGAGCGGTGATCGTACGTTACTTCAACTTCCCGCGGTGTTTGCTCCCTCTACATCTGTAACCGATATGGCTGTCCACGGGAACCGACTTGCTGGCGTCACCTCGGACGGAGGACTTGTCGTATGGGAGTTGCCCGAAACAATCACCGATGATGTTCCGTGCGTCGCCTATTTATCCCGAACAGTAACACCTCATTGACATCTTCATGTACCAGTGGCAAGATTTTGCTTTGCGTGTTGCCTTCCGGAGGCCAGGAGGCACTCCATTCTGTGAAGTGGCACCCTAAGCAGTACAATATTGTGGCCGTAGCGTCAGAAAATGATATCTATGTGCTCAACATCTTCGACGCTGCTAGGTTCTTCGACGGCGAGCCTATTATTCAATCAGAGCTCCACCGCTTTGTCCAGTCTATTAGGATGCCTGCCGTAAGCCAACTGTTCGCTTTATTCTGCACACGATGGCTCAACCAAATCCACAGCCGCTTGTTGCGTTCGAGTTCGATGTCGGCCACTCCGCTATCGCTACAATTTCCCATGACTCCACCCTCAGTCTTTGGAATATGCGTGACCGTAGACTGTTCTGGTCGGCGACTATCCGCGGCGATGACCCTCCATCTTCCATCACGTTTGTGGATGGTGGTGTGGTCATTGGCCGCAAACATGGCACAATATTCCAGCTTCTTCCAAGCAAAAGTAACACCGTCCTCTCCACTATCAAATTTGTCCATGGGTCCTCCGATGATCCGGAAATGTTTGGCCATGCAAACTATGACTCTAGGATCCAGACACTATGGATCGCTAATAACCGCCGTGATAGCATGATCGCTTTCAAGCTCAGTTTCGAGGTGCCTTCACCGGGAAGGGGGCATGACACTCGACCTTATTTCGAACAAGTCCTAGAATTCGCTGGTCCTAAGCCGACAATACATTTTGTCATCTTGACAGCGGATGCCGACCCACGAGGTGAGGAAGCTCATGCGGCGTGCGTCGCCGCGAAAGTCCCTCCGGGAGAATTAGCGCTTGTTGCATTTTCTGTCCATTCAACCGGTGTAGATCAAGTTCTCATTCGCAAGGAGTGGTTCGATAGCGCTTTGGCGACATCCCTTGCTAAATTCCCTTCAGCACCTCACATGCCACAAGCTCCCGCTCTCGATCCAAGAGACCAGCGTCAACAAGCCATCCAGACTCCACCCGTCAGCATTGTTCAGCCGGTGGCAGAGCCGCCGCTTTCTGCATCCGGCCCTAGGACTCGCTCTCCCCCTGGGCTTGAAGTGGACATCCTCGAAGAAGGTCGCTCCGGTGAGAATCGTGGGCGTGGCAGAGGCAAGAATGTGGGCTGGAAGGAGAAAGAGGTGAAAGAGTCCACGGTGAAGCCGCTGGAAACACCCTCTAGTGAAGCGCAGCTTAGTGCGGTCATGTCCAAGGAAATTAAAAAGATGGAAGAGACTTTGTACACTCGTATCGGCAGGCTTGTGGGCAAAGAGCTTGACAAACAACGTAAGTAACCATAAGTTCTTGAAGGATCTTGGACGCTTACCCGCACACTTGTAGACCAACGCCTGGAAGATGCCCGGGTCAGCGAGCAGCAGGCGGATATTGCTCGCCAGGAAAAGCTTTTGAAGCTCATTTCCAACGAATTAACCAAGAACACAACACGAGTAGTTGAGATGGCCGTCAAGTCAGAGGTCCAAAACTCTGTTCTTCCATCCCTTGAGAGCATCACAAGGAACGAGGTGAAGGCTGTCCTCAATGGCCAGATTGCCAAGGGCCTCGGTGATTCGATGAATCAGGTATGTTGGTTCTTCCGTTGACGCTCACACCCTCACTCGTTCTAGACTTTACCCAATGAGATTGAGAGGTTACTTCTTCGACCTGATGTTTCCAACCATGTTGCGCGGACGTTCTCCTCAGCGGTTACCCCGATCATCGAGCGTCATGTGAAGGAAGCCATCAATAAAATTTTGATCCCTGCATACACCGCTCAGTCCTCCTCCATGCACCAAGAGTTGTCCCGCGAGATCCGCACGGAAATGTTGAACATCAAGAAAGAAGTCATTGCTTGGCAAAGTGACGCCCTCCGAGGACAGGAGGTCTGTCCGCTATTTCGAACTTATTTGTGCGTTGGGTTAACATCTATCTTCCAGTCGGTAATCCGGGAACTGGAGCAATCTGTTCGTACACTCTCAGAGCAGATCAAGTTCTTGAGCATCAACACCGGAACACCACTCCAGCAACCTCAAGTGAGGAACTCGCCCGGTCCGGCTACAGGAACCGGCTCCATGATTTCCTTCAGTCAACAACAGCCATTCCGCCACGCTGGACCGCCCGTCAATGTTCCACAACTGTACGGACCCCCTCCTCAGCAGCCGCCGCAGCAACCTAACCTGCAAGGATCGTGGTTCCCGTCCGGCATTCCTGCTCCCCAAGCATCCCATCCCGCGCTTCCCCCTCCCACTCAGCAAACGCCCCCGGCTCCCACAGAGGAGTTGTGGGATGATACCTATCTTAACGTGCTAGGCACACAGGATATTCGTCAACTTCGTGAGCTGCTGGCGAGGTCCAATCCTGAGATTGTCATGCCCCTAAAGGGACAGTCCCCATTATCGCAGGCAGTCATTCTGACGCTCGTGCATAGAGTAAGAGTTTCCGTTTGACTATGTGATCCTTTCGCTGACACGAATGCGTGTACCTTCAGCTCGCTGGGGCGATTGGTGAGAGTGCGCCGGTCGACGAATCGTTCAAATCTTCCATGTGGTGGCTGCAGCGCGCTGCCACAGTGTTGAATACGAACGATCCACTTATCGCACCTTACACTCCTCGCGTGTTGCCAAGCGTACAGGCTATGCTAAACACAACGAAGCAACGTATCGCTATCCTCCCAGGAGGGTCCCAGGTGCTGGAAACGGCCAGGGCAATTTCTGATGTTCAGGAAGTCCTGAGTCACAAGCCGAATTAAGTCTGATCACCAGTGGTTGATACCGTATACGCGTACGCGCCCTGTGGGCCATCATCATCCTTTGGGGGGCGTGCCCTCCTTGTTCCCGCTTTCGGCGTTGATTCCCTAGGATTTCATGCTGACAGGTCTCATGCTGGATAATCAGGTCGTAGTCCGCCAAACGTTTTCTAATGTCTCAAGTCGGATCTTCCGTACTCTATCATGCATGTTTATGCTTCTGATGGTGTTTATTCTCATGCCCTTTACGACTTGCTTACGTTTTGATCAGCACGACGCATGTTTTTCAACTTCATCTCGCTGGTCACGGTCGATGTTTTGTCGTGATGTCTGCAATTGTCCTTCAACGCTGTTTCTTTTGGATATAATAAAAATCCATGTTTTGTTCTCATTCTCGCTATTTACTGCCATGGATAGTTGAGTGCTCGAAGATAAATTACTTTCACAGGACAGAAAAGCGACGGCGTCCAAGGCCCCTCCCGTTAGCGCCACCAAGTCACGACTCGAATCCCGCTCCGCTACATATTTGTGTTCATCCGTGAGGGTTATCTACGACTTCTTCGACTGAAATACGGTTACCAGAAAATGGTGACACCTGGTGAATTTGATTGTCACAAAGAATCTGGTAACGTAAACTCAAGACGTAACGTAAATGCAACCTCAATGTTCACGCTCCGACGGTGGCGGAGATCAGGGGATTGTCCGGGCATCTCTTGTCGGACTTTCTGCTGAGTAGCTTTAGATCAATCTCCGACACGGCATTGCTCAGCACGTGTGGCGGTCATTTTCCTCCTATATTTCTGCCTTGAATAAAAATCAGCATGGAGTACGATGGATGTCAGTGAGAGCTGAGTGAGAAGTTGAGAGTCGAGTAATGGTGGGAAGTAAGAGGAATGAGTCCACGTAATAACGTAAGGACAATCAGGACGCACCTTCCCTTCCAATCGTACTTACCGACCGACATCAATCACCCATCCTCGTTCCAACTCTTCAAGACCTCGTCCTCACGCACTTGACGACCTCCTCTTCCCCCCCTTTCCCCAGACCTCATACTTCACGAGCCGTAAGAAAAAAAGCAACTAAATGAGCTCCAAGGGCTGGTTCAACCTCGAGGCCGCTGGCGGCACCATTCCCGAGACGCAGTTCTTTGAGGGCGAGCCCGCTTTCAAGTTTTTAAACCTGACACGCACGCAGAGACTCTACGGTTTTGCCGCATGGTACGTCTCGTCCTCACCGTTTCGACTGGGCGGAGGGTCCGACCTCTGTTGTCGGCCGTTCGGGCTCGCATAACATGATGGAGGGTCCAGCCCCAAGTTCCCCGACGAACTTGTTTGACGTGAGCGATTTAACCGCCGCAGTTTTGCTATTGGACTGGTCCTTAGTATCCTGGGCACCGTGATGCTCATCGTCGGGGGTCTAGCCTCTTTCGCAGGTGGGTTGCGTCGTCCTCCTAAGACTTGCGTTCCTTGCTTCGACCCCTGATTGTTTCTTTTCTCCTTCAACACAGTTCTCTATGCTTTAGGGACGATCGTTTCGCTCATCGGCACAGGTTTCTTGATCGGGGTACGTCTACTGGTGGCCTTTGCTCTCTCGAACATGCTCTCAATATTGCATACCCAAACGAAACAGTTCGCCAAGCAGCTTAAATTGGTAAATCTACTCTCGTATCCCTGTCATTCATGTTCTGAATTCTTTTTCTTTTGTATCTCTTTTCACTCACGACGACCAGATGTTCAAGCCTGTTCGCGTTGTCGCGACGATCGTCGTCCTAGCCATGATCGTGATGATCTTCATCTCAGCCTTCGTGATTCACAGCAGTACCCTCTGTATCAGTATGTCCTCACTTCCGCCATCGCTTCCGTCAGTTCGCTCAAGATGTTGATGCAGTCTTCGTCGTGCTCGAGTACCTCGCGTTCCTCTGGTACACGCTGTCATACATTCCATACGCACGTGCAGCTGTTCTCAAAGTGTTCGGGATTTCATAGTGCCCCCACCGCGCTACCATCTACTCATCATCTCCCATCTGACACTTGTCTGTTGCCATGAGTATTCTGTTCTCCCCAATGCTTGTTACTCGACATATCTTTTTTGGGTAGTAGGAAGTTTACTATATATCGTCTTACCCCTCCCAGTGTCAAGTTGCTTCGCAATATGAAGACGAAAGAAGTACATCCGCTGAGATGCACACGTGCAACGAGAATTGTCGCTCCGGTCACCCTTTGAAGTTGTTCTTCAGCGTCCTTAACTTATCCATTATCTCGGTTGGTGATGCGTCTGGCCCTGTCTTTGTGGCTGTCCTGCGTGTCGGTGCGAGTGGAGGTAA
This sequence comes from Russula earlei, assembly GCA_025769875.1. NCBI lineage: Eukaryota > Fungi > Basidiomycota > Agaricomycetes > Russulales > Russulaceae > Russula > Russula earlei. The sequence continues at coordinate 51,841 of JAGFNK010000215.1, read as the reverse complement.
CATGAAGGTAGTGACGGTATATTTGATATCACGGAGGGTCAGGGATAGATTCAAGATTCACGCACCTCACTTGGTCGCTCGTGAGGCGCCAAAAGACATTCCAATCCTTCTCGTCGCCGATCGTCGTACGACCAACTGTGACGCCGTGCGCAGCGACGAGCTCCCCGAGACGCGCGAGTGCCGGGTTGTCCGGGTCGATGGAACGGGCGAAGCGGAGGTTGCCCGCGGTATACTCGTGCCCCACGTAGGTGACGGTCGCGTCTGGGAGCGCGGCGAGACGTTGGAACGCGGCGTGCATCTCGGCGCCTGAGCCCTCAAAGAAGACGCCGCAGCCGGCGATGAAGAGCGTGTCGCCCGTGAAGACTGCACCGGCGGACGCAGACGCGGTCTGTTCCGAGGCCGAGGCCGGCCTCGCATCGGTCACGTAGTAGCAGATCGAGTCTTGCGTGTGGCAGGGGGTTGCGAGACACCTGTTGTGCGGTAAGCGTTACGGGGTTTTGCATACATGATTGGGATGAAACCGGACTCGACGTTGAGTGTCTTGCCAATGGTGAATTGATCGTCGCCTTTGACCAGCTGGGTCAGGGCGGGGCTCCGATGGCTACCACCGTAAATCGGGACGCCTGGGAATAGCTGGGCCTGTGTGGGTGGGCGAGTTTGAACATCGCATAAAACAATCAAGTGATTGAGCATATGGGAGTTCAACTTGAAACTTACGAATTCCTGCACGATGTTGGCAGCAATTTAGTCAAAAGGTAAGGTCGGTAGATGAGAGGGAACGAACTTGGTTTCCACCGCTGTGGTCATTGTGATGATGAGTAGTGATTCCTGCGACGACTTTGACCCCGAGCCGTTCCGCTGCCTCCTTTACTTTGGAGGGAGTGTATGGGTCTACCGCGGCGGCCTCGTTCACGGTGTCGTCTATGATGAGGTAGGAGTAATTGTCCTTCCGGACGGGGATTGGAACGACCCTCATGGTGGCTCTCGAACAGGCCGAGGAGTGGAATGATCGCTGCTTGAGGGCCGACCTCAGCATTAGCAGCCTCAGCCTCAGCCTCGGGCCAACGGTGACGGTGAACTGGCGTGGTAAGATGAACATGATGTAACACGGCCGCAATAATGATAAGTTGGCATGGGCTCTTATATTTGATCCTCCATGATGATACCCGTCTGTGCGGCGAAGACCGTCTCCAAGTCCTTCGCCTCGCTAGCTAGCGACCAACGCGGACTGCGAATCGTCCGGAACTGCGGGCAGGTAGGTCAGGGCCGCCGACTCACCTTAATCTCAACCGCTCCGTCGGTGCTTCTCCATCGTTTTGTGGGTCTCCCGTATCAGACGTCTACTCGTACTCGATGACCTGTACTTGTAGGCGGTCGTGGTCGTGGTCGTAGCGGCGGTCCCTACGTTGGCAACCATCCCAGGGGGAGGCAGGCGAAGACAGAAACAATCCTTGTGGTCTGCACACGCGTCCGAGTCCACCATCCTCTATCTCCTTCGCCCCTCCTTTGCTCGGTGGCCAGAGCCCACGCGCGGTCTCCATGTCGTAGCATTCATGATCCGCGCATCTGGGTAAGGGGCGCGAGTCCCACCTCAAACACCACCGCCAATCGAATCGAATCGAATCTGTTCGCGCCCTTTTTCCCGTGTAGGTATCCGGCCACGGCGCATCACTCGCCGTGCTAGGACGCCGCCTCATGTTGAGCACAGGGGTCCCTCCTCATGTCACCATGGGCCAGAGCCATCTTTGTTTTCCGAACTCATGGACGACGCAACGCCGTCTCGTGCAACATCCTCGTTTTTGTTCCTGACAATGCTCCCCCTCGTCCGCACGTAAAGCAACGCGGTCGGGTGCTAGTTGACCAACGACCGACTCGCTGTGTACCTCGTCTGTTGGTGGCACAGTGTCTTTTTGGTAGGCGGGGAGTGATCAGTTCCTCCTACTCGATTGGCCTTCAGGGATATCAGTGTTTTGGGGCGCTCGTGGCGGTTCTTGCGGCGTTTCGACATAATGGTTCAGTGTACGAACGGCGCTTGGTGGAACTCGAAGCGCATCAATTTGAGAGATGAGAGACCTGAGGGTATCTATATTTTTAAGTGTGATAGCAGATGTCGTACGCTCAAGATATTCTCCTCCACATCTTTCGGACCATAGTGGCTTCGTTTATCCCATACGAATAAGAGCCTACCATCGTCAATCATCGCCACAGTGACATGCAGTCCACCGTTCTTATCGAACCGTTGCTCGAGCATGAGGGTTTTACGTTCACACAACACACGGTGTACCCTGAATGTTGTAGGGGCAATCCGGCAATTAATCCTTCAAGAAAATCTAAATAGTATAACAGTAGGGATACTACATTAACACCCCGCGAACATATCGTGTTGACAATGATTCGGTGAGAGGTACGCATCATACGCATCGACTCATTCGACATTGACCGGTTCGTCATGCCAGCATGATCCTAGCCATACTGGGACCTTGCTCGCCAACACCTAGGCTCAGGGATTCCGATTCTCCATTTTCCCAACTTGCCTCGAACTAATCGCTTAGAATAGCTTGGACCACGTTCGCAACACGCAGTTGCTTCAGGTCTGTATATGTCTATAGTCATTCATGCATTAGGTCCGCATCGGGAAGGGGAAGAAAGGAAGGGGGTACCTGTCCCGTGCCAACAAAAACGATTGGCTGCCCTGTCACATATGTCATGGATAAAGCCGCGCCGACCTACGATCACCAGGGGTCTCATATCAGCCTCCCTAGGAAGCTCAGCAGGCACAAGGGAACCAACCTTATCATCCACAGTATCCCACTTGGTTACAAGCATTCCGTCAATGCCACGTCCCTTACTCACACCCCCTGCGCCAGAAAAATCGCGCAAGGCACGATCGAACTTGGATAGCTGGTCAACAGCTTCATTTCCGACAAGGGCCTCGCCAACAAAGAGAATCTTGTCAGGATTATTCACAGACACCAACTTGGCAAGGGCCCGCATTAAGGGCTGGATGTGGTTGAAACCGTGAGCCGATTGGCAATTGTCCTGGAGTTCAAGGCGAGATATACGTACCTCGTTATCCTGCATTCGGCCAGCAGTGTCTATCAGAACAACGTCAAGGTCATTGTCCCTCGCTAAGGTGCCCTTGAGTGTTCCCTGTGAAACCAGTGATAAAGAACCTTACCGTAGGTGATAGCCTCCTTAGCGATTCCCGCGGCATCCTTTCCGTAACCTCGCTCATACAACTCAACACGACCCTTGCTATCTCCAGCTCCGTTCACGCCAAGCATACTCAAATTCCGGACATGTACGCGTAGCTGTTCCACGGCTCCACTCCTGTACAATTATGAATTTTTGTGACCCGAGTTGGGAGCCGAGCAAGCACACCGGAAGGTATCGCACGCAGCGATGAGGACCCTGAAGCCATTTTGGATGAGCCAGAAGCAGACTTTGGACAAGTTGGTGCTCTTGCCCACGCCGTTGACACCTACAAACGTGATACTATATGGCATGCGCTGTTGAGTTGACGTAAGTGGCGACGACAATTTAGCTCGAATGGAGAGCAGCAGGTCTGTCGATGTTTTGGGGGTCAATATGTTCGTGATTGAATTAGATAGGGCCTGCCGTACGGCCGCATTTGTTGCTAAGGAAAGTCATTTGCCGTGTTAAACAGAACCAGGGGAGCGACGCACTTTGGAATCCGCCCACTTTTTTCCCAACGAGGCTCTCCCCAACGCCATCGCAAACTTTCTCAGCAATATCCTTGGCCACGTTCTTCTTCATCAAATGTTGCTTCATGCCTTCCAATGCAGGGTTGAGATCGTCCTGTGAGAGTACTTTCGAACCCGTAAATCTCGCGAATAATGAACCCAAAGTGCCAAGCGAGCCCTTATTTTCCTTGTCCGGACCTGCGCTAAGTGCTCTGACGATCGCGTCATCCGCTGTGTTGCTGTTGGTAAACTCCAAGTCTCTGACTTCATACAGCCCATCTCTGCTGCGAGTTCCGAGTGAAGCCTCGTCTACGAGTGCCTGCAAGTCATTTGAAGCGGGGTGAGCATCCAGGTCACTCAACTTCTCGTATGAGAAGTCGAGAGAGGCCATCTCGGATTCACTGGGTGGTGCGTCGCCCCACTTGCGGAGGACCTTGCCTCGCGGCTTACGCTTCACAGCGGCGTCTGAGCTGATGGCATCATGTAGAGTCAGAAGGGGAGAGGAAAGCATAGTGCAATGGTGCGCACTCTGAGTTGGGATGGCTGTCTCTGCCGCTCCCAGGGTCCCCACGCGCCCTACCCCGCCCAACTGCACGGGCTCCACCTCGTCCTCGTAACCTGTTCTTTAGCACTTGGACATTACGCGCTATCGTTTTCTCGTCCACTGTACCAGGATTTGACACCGCTGGAGCTAATATCCGCCATAAGCGGAAGCGGCGGAAAGACACAAATAGCGCCCACGGGCATCATTGTCACTGGAACCAGGGCTGGGCGTAGACGGAGGTGGTCTAGCAGCGGGATGCAAGCGAGACTTGCGGTCCTGAACCGCCGTGGGTGGCAGTGCGTGAGTGGCAGGCTTGCAGGTTCGAGACAGGAGCGCACCTGCGCAGCCTTGTCCTCCAAACCCTTGAGAAGTTTGTCAAAGGCGGCATCCCAACCTTCGAGCGCCTTTGCAAAATCCCAAGGGGTCGGCTCCAATGCGGAATGGGAAAGCGAAACGGCGGCGCTGTTGACGGCGTGCAGCGAGGCAACGAACGCGGCGATGAAAGGCTGGAAAAGCTTGACGAATACGGTCTTGAGTGCACCCAATAGCTCTTCAACGTATGTGAGTTGGAGGATGCGCTGGTATGCGACCTGAGAACGCGGAACGGGTAACGGGTATGTGGAAAGGAAGGCACAAAGGGAACGTACGACAAAGACTAGTTCGAGGTCGTTGACGAACGTCCACCTGACGGCATATCCGTCCTTCTCATACTTTTGTTCTGCCGCGCGACCCTCGATGAGAGCATCGCGGATGAGACCGTTGACGGGAGATGCAGAGGACGAGGCCAATTGAGAAGCGTCTGGAGTGAAAGAACGAGACCAAAGGACGATCCCGCCTGGTGGACTATGAACAAAGAGAGCTGTCAAGGAGAGCGAGCAGACCTTTGTGCATTATTGAGCAGTGGTCGAGCATCGTCGTCGTCGCTGTGTTGGAAAGGTATTTGATATATTTATTTACTTATTTTACTCTACCGTCAAGCCATTGTCGCAAATCTTTTTTACTTAACAAACCGATAATCTCAACTCGCTCCGCCGTCGTCCTTTCTCTGTAGAGGCGGTTGATGCGCCCACTCGCACTCCATAAATCTTCCCAGTCCACATCGAACAATTTCCACCAACAATTCTCTGGATTCGAAGGTAACGATATACCCAGCCGACGCGTCGTGAGTAGAATCGCCGCGCTCACAACGGTTGGCACGGCGTACAGCGCATACACCGGCGTTTGCAGCCTGCTCAGTTCGCGCGAAATTAGAGAGCCAAAAAAAAAAAAAAAAAGTCCATCAGTAAGTAGTACGTACGCGTCGTTGAGGTAACCCCACGCCATCGATACCGCCTCGTTGTGATTCGTTAACCCAAGCAAGCGCATGTAGTTCACCAATGTGCCATAGGGCAGCACCACCTGCACGTCGAATCCAAGCCTCTTTAAAATCTGCATCTCAGAAACGACCAACGCCTCCTTGAGGTCGTAAAACGTATTGCCAAAGTATGACATTGGAGTGTACTTGAATTCGGATGATTGATGCGGCGAGGACCCCGATGCGACAGTGTGGGCTGCACGCTGAAGGAGGAGGTCGTAGACGTTGATGAGGTCGCGCATACGGACAGGGCACTCCTCCAGTTTTGAAGATAGATACAGCGCCCCCATACCAATTTCCTGCTGGGAGTCAGAAGGACAACGAAAGATCGCATGGTTTCCGCGCGTACCGCGACACCGAACTGCTTCAGAGAGCTAACATAAAAGAACCTCTGAAGGAGAATCTGGGCCGTGGCTACCGCTACTTGCTTTCTGTCACCCGGAGTATGGGGGTAAGAGGAGTCAGGGATAGGAAGGGACGCACTGGTTTAAGTAATATGCCAGCTTGGTGAATAAGTTTGCAGCCATATGCTCTGAGATCCTCTTCTATTTCATGAGGAACGCCGTCTTGAGCGGAGGGTGTGGACTGAACTTGGGAAATCGAGGCGAGTGGATAAAACCTCGGACGGACTGACATGGATGGGTGTAGAAATAAACAAGGAACAAACAAGCGCCTTTGAATGTCTTCCACTCTTCCACTCCCACCAAAGCCTGATTTTGAGCCTCTCTCAAGTCGCACTCCACCAGAAAGGCGTCAGCGTTCTCCCCGTAGATCCCCTCCTCCCCGCTCTCGCCCACCTTACGGTGACTCCTACCAGCCGGACTATCGTTCTCGCTATAGAGACGCGCACGGCTCCTCCCGCCACGACTCGGATGGGCGAGGAAGAGACCGCGACGACAGACGATATGACTCCAGGCGTTATGAACCAGAGAGGAGGGACTATGACCACCGTAGAGACCACGACCACGATCGCTCCCGCGATAATGACAGTACTCGCGACGGACGCGTTTATAATCGCGACCGCGGCCGTGACTACGAAACGCGGGAAAATAATCGTGGACGCGTCCAACGCGACAACCGTAACCGTGACCGTCGACGCAATACGCCACCCCGCCGACGTTCCAGGAGTCGGCGGCGGGATGACCGATCGTGGTCACCCCGGCGCCGTTCAAGTCAGTCACCCCAGCTCGAGCCATACGTTGTTGAACACGCTTAATTCTTTCCTCCAGCCTCACGAGATCGCCGCTGGCGTTCCCCGACGCCTCCACCGCGTCGCAGCTCACCGCGACGGCGTTCACCGGATGCTCGATCGACCGCAGATGTAAAAAAGAATTCCCCATTGTCCTCCAGACTGTCAGCTCCTCCAGAGCCAAAGTCACCTCTGCAACCTGACCGTCCAGCGGACGTGTGGCGCCCACGACGGGATCCATCACCGTCACCCGCATCTCCGCAACCTCCGTCATCATCCGAAACACGTCTGAGCCCTACACCAGTATCCTCAACCCCTCTAGACAAAGGCAAGGCGAAAGTGACACCACAGCCTGCGGCGAATATCAACGAGGATGTGAAGATGATAGACTTGGTTCCGCCGCACAGTCCACAACACATCGTTCAGCCAAGGAAGCCTAGCCCTACTGCGACTAATTTAACCACAAATCCCAAACGATCGCGAAACTCTCACTCTCAAACGAATCCAGCGACCTCCAATGCCACCCGTTCTTCGTCTAGTTTCCGCATGCCCCCAATTCCGCCCCATGAAGTAAAGGAGGTCGTGAAAGAGAGCCTTAATAAAGAGGCGAGTCGATCTCCTTTTCGGCAGGTCTTCGCCTCCCCTCACACCAGGACCTGCAGATTGCCCGATTGGCCAGTTTGAACGTGTCTCAGAAGGCTGCCGCCGAGCCGCTCATCCGTGCCGCTGAACGTTCACGACATGAACTCGAGATGAGTTTACTTGAACTGTATGCGGCGGGGGAGCGTCGCAAAGCAGCGGCGGAACAAGTAGAAGAGGCACGCGCAGGGACGTTTGGTGTTGGTGAATACTCACTGACGGTCTCGGATTCTTGGAACCTGTAGACAGACGACCATTTTTCATTTCTATTCCGTTACGACAATGAGAGAACTTGGAGTATAGGAAGCAACCTCGTTGGATGGGAGCGATCGTTGGATGAAACATACGGTGGTGGATGAGTTCACGCTTTGGGGACCGGCTTGCACTCTATGTGTGTGCGACTCGGATCCATTGGGTAACGCGCAGAAGAAGCCGTTCTCCTTCACGATCGATCGCGCCATCAACACAAACGCCAACGTCAAGAATCCAGAGGAAGGGGCCAGCCCGCAAGTCACACAAGGGGTAGCCGCGGCGAAAGGACGAGCAGCAAAAGTCAAGGGATGAACCCACGGACCTGCATTGCCGTAAACAACTCTCTCTTGAGGTCATCTGAAGCTGTTTTTTTTGGGGGGGGGTTGTCAATCGGTTGGTTGATAGGGCAAACGCGGAAAGGGACGCACGATTATGCACTCCTTGCCCTTGCCCTTGCCCTGCCTGCAAATTTCTGATTGGGACACGTCACGTCAAAGGTGTATAAAGCATTGGGGCTCCACTGCTTGTTAAGGGGGTCAAGATGAACTGACAATAGAAGAAAAGAAGGCGAACGGAAATGAACTGTTTAAGTTGCTCCTTTGTGTTGTCGTTGTCGTTGCCGTTGGACATCGTGTGGGTCTGTCTCCACCCCCTGACGGTGACATCATGTTGTTTTATTTTCCTCTTCACGTCAAGTGAAACGTCGTAGGTCGTACACGCAGACTTTTCCACATCCCCTTTGTACTGCTACAGTGACGAATAAATCTCTTCCGCGGTCTATCTTATCCCTTGCCCGTCGCCTTACCATCCACGCGCAGCCAGTCGCCCTCCTTCGAGGTTCGCGTCGCTTAAAGTTTCCGTTGTTCAGACCGGCGTCACAAAGCACACAACTCGAAACCACCTACATCGACAAGCCGACCATTGGCGCGCCGAGGTTCTCCGAGACCTGTTTCACGTTCGTTCCGGTTCAGGGCTGCAAATCAAGGGAGCGAATTTCAAATCGAGCCCGTACCTCCGCAAGAATCTTCGCGTTGTTGTAATGTGTGACCTGGAGGATCGCGTTTTCAGTGATGAAAGGCGGTACTTGGCTACGCGCTCACAGCTTGCACGATAGCGCGAGCGCGCTTAGCGGGATCCCCGGACTGTAGCGAAGCGAAATATATCAATAGGGTTGGATGAAATGAACGCTTAGTGGGAAAGCACCTTGAAGATTCCCGAACCTACGAATACTGAAAATATCAAGGAATCGCAAACCGATCAATTACGTTGAAACCATAGGATGGAAGACATTGCCGACCTCCATCGCAGCCCAACTGCATCATCAACGCTGCGTCGGCTGTATTCGGTGACAGTAAGACCGCGTTGGCGCGAGATATCGCATCAAAAACTGCAGACCTGGCGTGGCGATTCCCCCGGCAGCAAAATTGACAACGGGCAGCCGCTTCAAGCGCGCCGTCTCTTTGAGCAGGTGGAACGGTGCCTGGATTTCCTTGGCGTACGCATACAGCTCATCGTCCGTCATTACGCTCGCCTTGCGTATCTCGCTTCCGACAGCACGCTGGTGGCGTACCGCCTCGACGACATTTCCGGTTCCCGCTTCCCCCTTGGTGCGGATGAAGGCCGCGCCCTCGGATATGCGTCGAAGAGCCTCGCCGAGGTTGCGCGCACCGCAAACGAAGGGCACCTTGAACGTGTGCTTGGTGATGTGGTGTTCCTCGTCCGCGGGAGTCAGCACTTCTGACTCGTCGATGTAGTCAATGCCGATGCTTTGTAATATCTACGAAGGGGGCGACCCGGAACACGTTTTTATGAGTGGCGCTTTTGATTTACCCCGAAGAGTGGTAAAAAAAATGTGTGTGTAGTCAAGTCGCTAACCTGAGCTTCGACGAAATGACCGATCCGCACTTTAGCCATGACGGGAATAGAAACGGCTTCGACGATCTCCTTGATCATGAGAGGGTCGCTCTAAAAGCCAAAGGACCAAAAAGAATAGGTTCTAGCACGAGGATGCACGTCGAAAGAGCCTCGCACTTGCCATACGCGCAACACCGCCTGCAGCACGAATATCCGCAGGCACACGTTCCAGTGCCATGACGGCACACGCGCCAGCTTCCTCAGCGATGCGCGCCTTTGCGAGGACGAAAACGGCATCGCGCGGACAGACATTGATAAGTATCACCGAAGGTTGCATTTGACCATAGGGCACGCGCACCTGTTCTGCGTTGACGACGTCCATGATGACGCCACCCTTCTCGAGGTTCATAAGACGTCAAAACGAGGAACGCTAGGGCGAGTCGAAGGGCGAGACATGCGCACCTTTAGCATCTGGGCAAGGCCAGACTTGACCTGCAGATCGCGGACACATGAATTGAGTCACAGAATTCAATTGCCAGCGAGGCGCCTATGTAAGGAGAAGGCGACGAGTGAGGAAGGGGACACACACCCCAAATGTGCCCAAGTTGCTGTTTCCCGCATCCTTTACGCGTGTCGGTGCACATACGGTTGATCCAGCGGCGCTTCCTACGCCCTGGACTATTTGTGGCTGTGGCGAGGACATCGCGAGCAGTTCGAGGGATGAGATGTGACTTGACTTGCTTTCCTCTTTTTTTTTTTTTTCTTTTTTCAAATCATGCAATCCTTTATTTTATTTTATTTTTGGCCGGGTGCCTGTGACCATGCGGACCGATCAAGCCGGTTGTGGCGTTCCCCTGACTGCGATCCTGCGAATCCTTCCTTGCATGGGCCGTGGGCGTTGGGGTCTCCGCAGGCAGGCGCAGAACAAACCCAACCGCCGCGGCGCACTGCGGATGAGACAAAAGCAAGGAAGGAGATATCAGCCGCGTGGAGCATCTTCACATAACAGAAAGTTGGCACCGACTGCCGTTTCACACATGAGGCCTGCGGTTTTATATATGAAAGGATAATCTCTGAGTTCAAACTCTCCTTTTGACGGCAGCCTCTTCTTTCGAAACCAGGCGTAGCGAACTTTTACAAGGAGGCTTCCGGACGGGCGACCTCCAAGGAGCCCTTTTTCCCCTTCGCCGTTCTCCTTACGGTAGTCCGCCGCTTGAGTTTCCGGTTCCGGGTGCTGTGTCCCGCAGTGCGGTGCCCCTGGATTTGTTTTTCCCCGAGTACAAGACGCGCAACAATGTGTGGGGCGGTTGATAAAGGGGGCTCAAATTGGACACGTCGTTCGTTGGATTCGATTCTCGAAAGATGTCAGGGCGTATCGCCTCCGCGCGTTATCTGCTCTGCGGATACCTCATCGGGTCAAATTAACGACAAGTCCAGCTGGCACACCCTTTCTCACGGGAAAATTTCTAGTGATCCCCATAGTCATAAATCAATAGGCTGGTGGCATGACATTGACGGCCGAGATATCCACGAGGGACGGGAGAGATCACAACTAGCGGTGCAACTACAGCAACCGGATGTTGTGCCTTGCACACACACACTTTGGCACGTGTGGCTCATACGCGAACTTTTAGATGGCATGATGAGGTGCCAAGTCCGCATGACACTGATACCGAATTGGATTTGGGCATCTCGCTTCTGCTGGCGTGTCAGGGGGCGTGAGATGGCACATGCCCCGAGTACGATCACTCGCGGTGGTGCTGCCAAATGATTGCATTTTTTCGATCCCGAGTGACCTGGCCGACCGGCGATGATTACAGCTGGAAACCGACTTGTAGGGGTAAACCGGACAAGCTGACACCGACATTCTCGTAATGGCCGTCAAAGGCTCAGGGGGGGTGGGAGAGAAAATAGGGGAAGGTTTTGACTCAGGTTTCGGGCGCAGCAACGTTTTTGGAGAGCGATAAAACAGCGCATTGTCCCATGGGAGGAATTATTTTGCGCCGGTGGCACGAGATGACTTGCCTCACTTGCATAGAGAATGCATGATGATAATCAAAACGAGCCCCTTGACAATAGAAGGAAAGCGGGGCGCAGAAAGGGGGCAGGTACCCTGACGATCAGGATGGGTGCATCATGGCTGCCTGTTGTTGTCATGAATAGTGACCAGGCGAGAAACGAATTCGAATGGCAATCGAGCGCTCGGGCTGGAGGACTGCGGTGCGGCGTGGAACGGCGCAGATGGGTACATATGTTCGCGTGCATTCTATTGTGTCAAAGGGGATAATATATCAAGTAATGGGCGGTCTTTGTCGTGTCAGAATCCGCGACGGACTAGCCAGTCCAAGACGGCGTGTTTCCGTATCCCGGCAAGCACGAGATGTTTTGATCTAGTGATGAGACTTGACTCTGTTGATTTAGGGTCGGATAGGTCGCCAAGTAGATCATCAGCCAGGGCCTTTTGTGATGCAGTAGACGGTTGTGAAGAGCGCACGTTGCGAACCGAGATGAGGTATTGAGAGCGACCGGTCTGGTCTGTCTTACGGGAGGAGGAGAGGGGGATGATGGGTGGAGTTGGACCCGAAGACGGCCGGCCGCGAATCTGAATCGGAAGATCTCGAGTGTATTTCAATTCATGAAACAAGTCGACTGTCGGGGAAACCCCTCAGAGAGTGTCTCCTCACTCAACGCTGTCATTCTTCGTAGATAGATTTCACACCGCCCCTCCGTTTCCCTACCATCCATATCATAATATGCCGCCCCTCTTATACCCGTCCCTTCTCCACACCGTATTCCTTTCTCTCTTCCCTCTCACTCCCCATGATGCAGTTGCACTCTTCCCTCCCGCTCCCCTTTCCCTTCCCTGACCAATGGGCTCCCTCCTGGCCCGACCTCCCCACCTTTCCCAAGCCAGACCCCTCCTGGTTCGCCTATACTTCTCATCCCTCCCGCCGACGGCCGTATCCCCACCTGGAACACTCTGCCGCCAGTCCGTCCACATCCAAGCCTCCACGCCCCCATCCTTCTCGCACCAGGGCGCACGCCCTACGCCCCCAGGCGGCGTCCGCACTTTCTGCGCTCCCCGCGCTCCCCATCCCTGTGCCCGTGCCGATGCTTGAACGTAGGTGTGGTCGATCCTGGCCTGCCTCCCTGTATTCACTCGGCCTCTTCTCAGCATCGACCATTTCCCCCTCGGATTCCGGATCGCCGATGTCAACGGCTGCGCCACTTACATCTGCGCCGGAGTTCCTCCATGTGGTGTGCAATGCACCATTATTGGCACCCAAACCCCTTCCATATCGACCCCCCGCCTTCCTTGACAGCTTTGAGCTTCCCGATCCCGATGAGGACCTCTCACGCCCGCCCTACACGCGATCCAGCTCGAAGCGAAAGCGCGCACGAGATGGCCAGGACGACCCTCCTTCCACCTCTTTGGTTTCAAAACGACGCGCAACGGCCACTGTCTTCCGCGGCCTGAATGGCCCCAGAACTCAGCGCCGTCCTTCAGAGTGACCGGCCGTGCGCCGCTGGACGCCTCCTTGTTGTAGCACACCACCTTTGAACGTTTGAACTTTTCTTCTTTCACTCGTCGTAAGTCGTCCGACTGTTCCGCACTCTCACGCGACGAACGCTCATGTCCCGTTGGTCACAGACAACACATTGCACCCACATACAACATACATACATACATACATCCAACACATGCATTCATTAAACCTGTTTATTAATAGAATCACAATGGCACCTTCCCTCCGCCGAGGCCCATGAATGGCTGACGACCCTGTCTCAATACCCATTTGGTGACACCCCTCAGTTTTATATATTGAGCGCTTTCGTTGCACGCCGCTTAGCCATGTTCCTGTTCGCCCTCCTTTCTCCGCGAGTCGCGAAGCGCCCTGTGATTGCTGTCCACTGATGCGGACGCCACAGGCGGGTTCAGGAAGACGCAATTTCGTGCCACGAACAAATATATCCGGCTCCGTCGCCTGCTGGCATGAATGGACGTGTCCGCTACTGCCCTTGTGATCAGGGACCTGAGTCCATCAGCTTCACAACAAATGAAATGAGCGAGTTGTCGCCTAGAGGAAATTCTATACGCATGGTAGCCCGTAGCGGCTGTACTTCTACGCCAAGAAGCACGCCGGTCTCCCAACATGACACCCGTCAATCACTGGCGATCGCGGTCGAACATCAGCCCGATTATAAAGCAGGGGCGTGGTTGTGGAGTCGGAACACGTGTGTCGTTCGACAGCATGTCCCATCTGATGTCTTCAGTTCTGAGTAAAGCTCTGGTCCAGACACACTTCTTGAATCGAACGAATGAACGAGGCGTTCAGCTTTTTCTCTGAACTTTGACTAGTGAGTCAGAGACCACACGGCCGGTATCCATCTCCCGGTTCCTTCGTTATCAATGTTCAAGTTACCATCACAGCCTCTTTCCCATCAGCCCAACCCGGGCCATTCATCTCACCTATTCGGCCAACTCCTGTCGATGATTTTTAAGAACGGTCAATCGCCCGTTCTGCTTATTTCCAGGGTTTGCCGACAACAGGCACCCTCCTCGTCGCGTCTCCAAATTCGTCTCAGTGAGTACGCGTGACGTTATCGACAAAGATCCGGACGTTTAAACGAATGAGTTGTCTTGTCATACTTGCCGCTCTAGGCGGACTGCACCATCCTGCCTCATCTTCCCATCGCGCTGACTCTGAGCTTCGGTCTGACCTCTCCCGCTCCGTCGACACCTCCGGCTTTGAGCATCCGTGTGCCCACTGTGCCCACGTAAAGCCCATCGCCGAGTCTTCCTTCATCCAACGCTAGCGACGGCATTGCACGCGCACAACGCATCCGCGTATATCGCCGAGCCGGGCGCGAGCCCCGCCTACTTTGCGAACGTCTCTGCCAGCGCGTGGCCCCTCTCCGGGCGTCCCTTCCTCCTCTTCCTCGCGCCGCAAGACGAGGGTGGGGACGCCTCTGCGACCGCGGCCTGCATCACGGTGCTCACGCCCGAATTTGAGGCCACGCTCGCCCGCTCGTTGCCCGTCCCCGCTTCCCCCGCGCATGGGGTCTCGTACATCACGTGGGCCGATGACGCGGACCCGTACGAGACCGCGCTGTCCGTGGTACCACGTACGGACGCCGACACGGATCCGAACTCGCGCGGGGCTGCGAGCGACACGGTCTTTGTCGACGGCGGCGTGCGCCATTTTTTATTGTGGTCGTACTCGCGTCGTCAATGCACCGTCAGAGATACGCCGGCTTCGCGAGCGCAAGTCTAGGGAAGAATTGGAGGTTCTCATATGTGCCAACGAGGTATGCTCCCTCCTCCCTCGCAGCGGAGGCGTATATCCGCCTTGGAGCTGGCTTTTTTGGCTTGCGAAACCGAGATGCTTTGATCCAGAGCGCTCGAAAGAGGCGCTGCGTGATGTGCTTTCCCATGACCCGTCTCTAAATGGTCGCTTTCGCCTAGAATGACGCTTACCTATCGTTCGACCATGGCAGGTCACCGTCCTCAACATACGCGCCCTACGCCGGCAGTTTCACGTTGGCATCCATGAATCCGAATCTCGGCGACTATTGCAACACGCATTGGCCGATGCAGGGCTGAAAAATGGTGATGGCCTCGTGCTGTTCGACGGTACGTCATTTTTATCCATGCAATTTCTTTCGTTCTTTCTCAAGGCATCGCGCCCGACACTGAACCTCTCGCTCCACTTGTGCCGCGTTTCCTGTTCTTCCGCTCCTGCCCGCAGAAAACGCGGCATGGCACGGCTCTGGCAAGGATCGCGTCTTGGAGCCTAACGACCTTGTCCTCGTGGTTCTCTACACGGGTACCAGAGCGACGTAACCAGGGTACGTACGCCCTGTTTCGCGTTTCATATCTCTTATCTCCCTTTTCACCACAGGATTTATCCGCAGCCCTAAACCTTCCCGCTGACATTGATGCGTTGCCATCGTCAGTCTTTCTATTCGAACGACTCCACCCCAAAGAAGCATCCTATCACCCTCTGGAATCAAGTCCATGAGGCCCAGGCATTGGCTATCACTGCTGCGCATGCTGCCACCCTCACGTTCGCCGTGGACGAGGCTGCGCACGACTTTTTGAATCGCCGTAGCCTCACCCAGTACTTCACTCATCGCCTCGGTGATGGTCTGCTTTTCGCTTTCTCTGCTACGGCTGTGCGGCCTGATAGGGCCCCTATTTATAGGCATCGGTCTCGAAGGCCATGAATCGCCATATCTGCGAGGCGGCTCAAATGACATCATTAAAATCGGACACACGTTCTCTAACGAGCCGGGGATCTACATCGAGGGAGAGGTAAACCTCCGATGTGCCTTGGGGCTCTAAATCCTCATTGATACTATCCGCACAGGTTTGTGTACGTTTCGAGGATTGTTTCTACGTAGGCCATGGCGGGAATCCTGTCCATCTTACTGCAGGAGTTTGGAGGACCCCAAAGCCATCCATGGATGGTGTGAATCAACTGATTACAACGTGAATCATGGAGCATCGATGCGACAGCGATCAAATGGTCACTAACAACAACAGACGATACTTCCAAGCAAGACTTGCTTGGAAGTCAATCCGATCGCAGTATAATACAGTTGCCGCACTGTGAACCCAAGGATAACAAGGCTCACGCTGAACTAAGTACGGACTTGTGGCACCGCGAGGAAGATGGCAGAAGCAGTGTGCAAATGTGCCAGAATGTGGTCGTACGATATCAGTCGCATCGAGGCCATGACAAATAGAACGGCGTGCGACCTAGGCCTACGCAGAATGTATCCGAGCCGAGCGCAAGAAAGACAAGATGCTTCCGAGTCCCAGTTCATTTCATTTAACTCCCTTGCAGATAAGCAGTACTTACTCCACAGGGCTGGATTTTTGCCATCTGTACCTTCCTCCGCAAGTCGTCGTTCCTGCGCCACTCGCGCTCCCCTGTCGCGAGGGCTGGCGTGGAACTGACGACCACTCCACTCCCATCCCTCTAACGTCAGTTGACAATGTCGGCTCTGCACAGACGAGGCGAGGGAGTGTATTTCAAGGCAACCCCATTTCATTACTGAGTTCAACGACGTTTTTCTATCAGGTACATGCGCGGACCGTCGTCAAGACATCGCAACGGTCAGTTTAGAACTTTGTCGAGATTAAGCGCGAGCCCCCGTAGGAGTATAGACCAACACGTCAATTATCTTCACCATGTGGCTCGCGTACGATCTCACTCCAAGTTGTGCGCACTGAAGACTGATACCGACAGAGCGATTCGTCGATGTGACACCCTGGGATGGCCCATGCAGCTTTCAGGATCCCCTTCGTGTCCATGTCGCAAAAACACGGACGAGCGAACGTAGGGAAGACAAGATTCCGTATCGAGCGATCTGTCCTTGCCGCGCTGGAACAGTCGCCATCGACGTTATCCCCAAACCCGTCTGCTTTCGAGTTCCTCTGCATCCGTCACCTTCTCGCTCAACTTCTGACCCACGGTGACGAACAGACGTCTACCAACGCCATCGCAGTATGAAACAAGATAGGCTGCGCATCGCCGATACTCTGACCGGCCGATACGTACATCCGCCACCGACCGCTATCAGCGCCATCAGGCCCCATCGCCACGGGAAACCCTGTCGAATACAGGCCATCACGCTTGCCGCCACCATCACCACGGTAGTTCCATGGTGAATGCTCTTGCAAGAGATTAGAGGAAAGCGGAGTACTGGACGAGCTTCAACGCACCGAATCATGAACAAGCTCATTGAGGACGGAGCGCAAGGCCATTTCCATCGTGCGCCGAAAGCGGTCGTCCAAGATTGCACTAACAGCGACAGCGTCCCACACCATGCCAAGCACATGCGAACGCAATCAGACGGTCAACTCCACCACCCAGACAAGGAAGGACCACACACGGTCCAGATCGGCAATGAACGATGGGGAGAATCGGACGGGGCATCGTCTTTGCAAGCCAGACGGAACCCGCCTCACTTCGTGGAAAGTACGGCGTCGCGTTGATGGTCCTCGACGGTTTTCAGGGAAGTCGACGTCCTGAGCTGAATTTTTAAAACCATCAGCAGATCGAGTATTCATGACGGGGAGGCTGGCGTTCTGCCATAGCGGTCCATATCTCCCATCATCGCTGTCGATCCAACACTCGGTGGGATCCAGCGCATCCCAAGTATATTCTAACACCGCGCCCTCGAGCCTCTGTCAAAGGATTGCGTACAGGGAGGCGTTCCCAAACAACAAGGGATTCTTCAAGATGAGTGGAAGCGGAGCCAAGTAAGAGAATCGCCCCCTCCACATTCGCATGCTATACTGTATTAACGCTAGTACTGTACCCTCCTTGAAACAGGTGCTCTCATCCGAACAGTCACAGGACCAAGTTATAACCCCAGTTGGCCGCTTGCGCGCTCGGTTCGCATCCTGACTCTGCTAATATTGTAGGTCCGACACAACGTCGAGAGCCCCCCCATACGGGGTATTTTTTTTCATTCCCGAGGATATGATGGACCCGAAAAACACAAAGTCGGTGCTGTATACCAAGTTTTTTTTGTTGTCGAGTGAATGACCGGGATGCCACCAAATGAGTACGGGCGGGGCAAGTTTGGTTCTCGTTATTACGTGGAGTCAAGCCTTCTACAGCAATTTCAATTTCTCCTGGCAAAACAAAATTAAGGTTTGTCACAAAATTGGGAAATTATAAAACCCTTAGTTATAATGTTACGTATCTTGAATGCTTCACGACGTGGCCTATATAAGAAGAGCCTTACAATTCAATTTCAATTTGCATGGTGATTTCGCCCTTGATTTTAATCCTTATAAGGTCCCTGTTTATTTTATTATTATAACCCAGTACGTAAAAGGATCCTTATCAAGACGCTCAACTCAAGCTTCGCAAGGTCTTAGAATTGTCCTCATGAGATTGGGGTCGAGAACACCATCCTCTCGCTCGCTAAATGCGCGCCTGACAGTCCTGTTGTTGACTAGACTGGCCTTTCTACGAGGCGCGTTTGGCAGTCAAGCTCCTGTGCGCCGTGCATGTGATGCGACGAACACGATGGCGTAGTCTCTCTCACGGACCAACATTTGTTACCAACGTAGACAGATATCTTCCAACGACAGCCGCAATATTGGGTGTTTCTGCAATCTAACGTGCGTAGGCTGGGCATTTCCACATGGCTCGATTTTGATCACGCCTTGGGTGTCTCACGCACATATCGTCAATCAACTGATTCTGTCGGTTGCCCGTTATCTACGGAGGAAGTACACTGGCAAGGGCGACGTGCGTGCCAAGTGTGCCTACGCCTCATAGTTTGAAATATTTACCCCTTCCATATACTGTCATCACTCCTTGAATCTTTCCACAGAACATCGACGCCTAGACCTGCTGTTCGGACGGATCAGCCGCTCTTCCGGAACTATTAGGTTAGGCGTTGGCCATCCATGCTGCACATGCTCCGTCTCGTACCCCGTCAGCGTCACAGACCAGGTTCCGCCCGAAGGCTGGAATATTTTGACCTCTCGTTCAAGTTATTGGTCACGGTCTACTCCATCCCGTTAGCTTTATTTATCGCGACTGTCTCCATGACAAGAGTTTTTCCCTCTCTTCTTTCGACATTCGACACCGGGTGGATCGGACTCAAGTTACCATTTTGCGAGGCGGCCCCAATGACTTCATCAATGACACAGTCTCCAATGGATCAGGGATCTATATCCAGACCACTACATCACTTAGTCAATCTTCTCAATCCTGGATCTCAACGGTACTCTCCACTGAGGTTGATACAAGTATTAAGGATCGCCTTCCAAAGGAGGATTTCGAGGGACGCAAACACACTCATGTCTGTGAAAATGAATCCATTCATAGTTCGACGCGTCGAGTTACTGTGTACATGATAGCATGATTGACCAATGTGACAGCATTTGGAAAGCACCCAACCCAAGAAATGTTGTATTCGTGCGGGCCAACAGCGGGCACTACTCGCTCAACCCATGGCTGACAATGGACGATTCCCGAGAGCGCTCGATTTGAGGCCCAAACCAGGTGCAGGCATAAGATATGGTTGCCATAATGACAACCCAAAGGTATCCACAGAGGATTTTGCTACTAGCCAACGACGCAAAGAGCGAGCTATATAAAAACATCCGTCAGATAATAAGATCACCTAGAGCTATTTCGTCGCACCTTGCGAGAGCTGGACAGAATGAACGCGTCAGGCACATCGCGAACATGACAAGTCCGTTCGTCACCCCAAGAGAGTCTGGAGTCGGTGCGCTCTCCTTGACCAATATCATGCTAAGCCTGGAAATAGTCACATGTCAGCCTCTGTATGAATTGCAAATGAGTGCCGACGCACGCAAATGCCAGGCAGGCCAGCCTTGACAAAGCTAGGAGGGCGGTCAGACCGCACCAAACGATCGCCTGTACATGGCGATCCGCGTTGGTCAGGTATAGTGTCCCCTCGCTCAATCGATGGTCCACGATAGGAAGGCCGATTCGAGCAACCGCATTGAGGAGTGGCAGTGCGAGAAAGCAATATGGCCACAAACCCAAGCATCTGTTGTACAGACGGACATGGTCGCAGCGCACAAGAAGAGTGGGTGTGACGAAAAGTTGAATGAAACAGGAAATGAGGCCTGCAATAGCAAGGCAGATGCCAATCTCTGCAGCCTGTCACCAGTGAATAAACGTCTATGAGAGTATTGGGTGGACATACAGAGAGTGCGAGGCCGCCTGATTCGATGGGAGAATAACAGAAAAGGACAAAGAGCACGTCAAAGGCCGTATACGTGAAACTAAGACCAGCTCCAGACAAGCTTAGGGCACGTATGATGGGCACGGAGATGAGCATCCTGAAAGTAAATGGTGACGATTTTTGTTCATGGGTTACTCCGGTGATCGATTTGGGGACAGCAAGTCCACGACGTTTGCTGGGCAACGTCTGCGATTATAAATGTGCATGGTTAAAGAAGACGAGAACGGGGACTGACCTCCTCAAGGAAGACGTAACCGAAGGTGGCGGCAACTAATGAAATGACGAACGCAATGAAACCTGGGAGGAAATAAGGATAGGTTTGGAAAAAGTGGTGACCGAATAAGTTAGGGATCGCATTGGCAGGATTTGAGAATGTTCCGCCTATCAGGGGACTACGGGGTTGTCTTGTCAAGAGTGCGGAGCGAATGAAACGAGACGACTAACCCTATGATGGATCCGACTGGCCACGCAAGACCGAACATGGGGAATGCGATAGCTTGGTTGGTGGTATCTGTAATTTCGCCCAATACCGAATAGATGACGGCAGTGTTGCCTGAGAAGAAGCCTCCTGTGATGATAGATGTAAGCGATATGAAGGTAGCTGGGTTATCAAAGCCGACTGACCGATGCACCGAATGAGTAAGATACCTGGAAATGTCTGTTGCAAGCCAAAGAGCAGGGTCGCAAAGCTCACTCCGAGAATTCCGATGAAGATGACAGGCCGGCGACCCATTACGTCTTGAGGAAACTCAGATCATCGTTGACATAAAAGATAAGAGACGATGATCTCACCGGAAAGGCGAGCCCAGTGATAGATCGAGAGGAGGGACGAGATAGAGAAAGCACTCTCCGCCAAGCCACTGTAAAAGCCGACACGAGAAGGGTCGTTGGTGAGGTGGATGTGAGCGATCATTTCATTTACATAGGGAAAGATTTGGGTGAAGGCGATGGGTTCGACGAGGCGGATGAGGCATAGACAAATCAACTGGGACCTTGGAATCGGGGTAGACGTTGAGCGGACCTTGGCTGGGGGGGAGGATGCCTGAGACTCTAGAGAATTGGGGGTTGAGTGTGGAAGAAGAGGGCAGGAATCATCGTGGGTGGTGCACGAAGGGGAGAAATAGAGCTGGTCACGCTGTGCCATGTGCTCGAGTCGAAGGAAGACTTGCGCGGACAAAGAGAGAGTGCATCTGAGAGAAACGAGAGTTATATAGCAGTACGTGTAAAGCCAGTTTATTTTACGTCGGACGTCGTACGCGGCGAACCTGATTCTGACCTGACCTGACCTGAGAATCCCGACCGTGGGTAGAATCAGTCACATGTCCGTGAGAGTCTCTTTCCCTCCCTGGCCTACCCCTTCGCCCTGCTTTGCTTTGCCTTGGCCTGCGCTGTCTGCCCTTACCCTTACCCCGCCCCCGCTTTGCCTGCCCTGCCCCCGCTTTGCCCCCCACCTCCTAGCCTCTGCCTAACGTTCACTACGCTCATTCTCATGCCGTCAAATTCAGACAACATCACCCTTGTCGCTCCTCGCCCCGTTCGGCTATCCAACTTTTCTATTCATATCCCCTCCCCCCACCGTCAACATCCCCTTCGGATCGCCTCGACTCCCGCAGATCCAGTTGAAAGGCTGTTCCCAATCGACTCCCCCTTAGACGACGACCCTCTCCTCCACTTGGACTCTGATTCAAAATCTCCCAAGACATCTCCCCGTTCTTCTCCGAGGTAAGCCTATATCTAACCGGCCCAACTTTGTTCCACCCTCTAATCTATTTTCTTATCCAGGTCCAGCTTACCCTCAGAAGCCCTCGAGGAATTCCTTTCCATCCTCCGGCCGTCCCTTTTCCCTCCCCGTTCCCCCATCCTCCGTCCCCTTAGATACCCTCTTTCATCGCTCCATGATCGCGCTCTCACTCTTCCGTCCAAGCCTCTAGGTGGCATCGACAACCTTTCTGTTCTACCCTGGGAAGATTCTCGCACCCCTGTGAAGCAGTTGGGCTCCTCCCTCAGCGCACGCCCTCTCGCGCTTTGCGAAAACGAAGAGAATGACATTGGATCGGAAACTTCTTCTGCAAGGTTTTTTAGTTCCGGCCCGTTAGGTACGCTATTCGCGCCGTCATCATTACCTCCGAAGTCTCTCCGCCGTCTCTAGCGCCCATAGCTGACCCCCATTTCCGTCGACGTGTTCGCAGCTTCCCCTATCTCTCGCATACACACTCGCAATCCCTTTCAGCGTCACGCTTCCTATGAGGCATCTTTCGTCCCCGCTCCGTACCTCCCGCAGGATCGGGCCCTCTCTCCTGCCTCAGTCGCTCTGCCTTCTCCCACACCGAGCGAGCTCGAGTCAATCTGACCCTTATCTATCTGTCCACATACGGCCACGTCATACGAACCTCGGTAATACGATCAAAATTGATCTTGGTTTTTCCTCGGCTTCGCGATTCGCGATTCTTTGGGACTTTACAGTTATCTCCGCGCTTTATTGTACATGTCGATTATTCCCAGCCCCAACCGTGTGCCCTAGGATCTTCATCATCACTCCAGTCTGTAACGCTATTATCGGATCCTCGTCTCGTTTGTCTTTTAGTGCACGAACATATCCACTACTACTTATTTCACATATGATAATGGGGATCGCTTCTCGAGACGCTCTTTTTCTTTTGTACGAATTCTGTATTTATTCGAAATGGCTCGCGCAATCGAAATGAATGACGTGTAACGGTTGGTTTCTTTCCTTGCACGTGGACTCTACGCTACGCCGCAATATTCCAATCTCAGTGTGAGAAGATTGGGAGGCCATTATAATGTCATCATACTGACGTTATAATGACCCTCGACATGAGAAGGCATCCCCACCACTCGCCGACCGATCCTCTTCGAAGGGGTCATCTGCTCCTCCCTTCACTATGTTCATCCCACGCTTCGGTAGCGAACACTTTGTTTTTCGATGCCAAACGTGATTCATATCGATTCGTCCAGCTGGGGTGTGATCAAGTGTCCATTCGTTGAGCCTGTTTGCGGAAGTTCCATGCTCTGCAAGATCCTCCTCGCAAACGGTTCCTTTTACGTCTACCATCGTCCATCGTCCATCGTCCATCGCCATCGCCATCACCATCACCTACATCACTTCCACTATCATAGTCATCAGGGTGATCTCCCTGTCTATCTGAGGTGGCCATCAGAGCCGGTATGGTATCGTTCTGCTCCGTCGCCGGCTCGTCTCTCACGTCACGTCATGCCACATCTCGTCCCATCCGATCCCATTATCGCGTCTCTGGATATAATTCGGGAATTTCGGGTAGCTTTCGTGGGGAAGCGATCTGGTTGGGTTCTATGCAAGGACGGTGCATTATGGGGATGTGACCCTCACCCTCATTTGTTGTGCGAATGACGAATGTGAGCTGCCAGAGGCCTCTGCCACGGAACACATTGCTGCACTGCAGCAGGCGGCGCCGTACCTCCATTCAATCTTGGACAGCGAGGGTCGGGTGCTACTTTATCGTCGATCGATGCCATACGCCGAATGCAATATCAGTAGCTGAGCTCATCCTGGTCTTATTCGCCGATGGGTTCGGACTTCCATACCTCTTTGTCTCTCTTCCAACTTTTCATGCATCATGATCAAGGTCCTTTAACTGGATGGCCCCGTCATTCGTCACCTTGCACTGCTTAAAATAGGCACTCCTATGTGTCGCGATTGTGCAGACGATTAAGGCTCATATAACAATGTGTAGTGATTAAGGCATGCCACGCCATGCGAAACCCTGAACATTATGAGGTGTGGAGTCAAGGCATAATGATGCCACAAACCATTGATTCACAACTTTGAGGATGCTGACTCGGAATGAGGTGGATCAGGAAGCTCGTAGAGCGCGTCAAGAGCTGTTTTGTACTTGTTATACGCGTCCCGTCTACAAGGAATGGGAAACGTGAGTATCCACCTGGTCGTAAGCATTCGACCAAGTCTGGCGCACCTTCGCATTTTCAGGGTCGGTGTCAATGTGTTCTCAGCGACGCTGAAGGGATCAAGGCTCAGGTGTATGCGTTTCAGTTGCTCAAATCTTGAAAAACATAAGTACCATTAGCCAAGCCCATGCACAAAACCCGCATCGGAGAATTGCCCACCCTTTAAGGCCATTTGCAGTTACGGCATTCAGTTCCTTCAGCAGGCTGTCCACAATGCGCGGATCCCCGCAAAACTCATTCATCGCTTGCGTATCTGCTGCGTCGACTGTTCGCTTGAGGATACGCGAAGCGAACGCAGCAAACGCCACAGGATCCGGGACGATCACCCCGACCAAGTACGACTTCAAACTGTCCCCGTGGACAAACACCTGCATAACGGCGGGGATGCGGGAGTATATATTCTCAATTTTCTCCAAGGCGACATACTCGCCCTGCGAAAGTTTCATGATATTCTACCCGCAACCTGAGTGATGACCCCGACTTGTAAACGAATGACAAGCGCACCTTCACGCGATCAATAATCCTAAATCGCCCATGATCGTCGATTTCCCCAATGTCGCCGGTGTGTATCCAGCCTTCGGCGTCTACAGCTTCTTTTGTGTTTTTTTCGTCTACCTCTTCTCGTGAGTGGCACTCAACAAGTTACAACCAACACGAATGGACCTTTGTAATACTGGATGAAGTTGCACGAACCCCGACAGCATATCTCTCCTCGGGGGAACGGTCTATCCTCCGCAGTGTAATTCATAGATGGGACATCGACTAGTTTCAGTTCTGCTGCAGGCTGTGGCGGCCCGACTGTTCCACCCGACGTTGAGTCCTCCCCGAGAGCCCTCGTAGCGGTGGCAGTGTTCTCAGTCATGCCATAGCTACCAAGGTAGAAATAAGGACAACGCCATACCCGCAGGCAATGTCTTACTTACCCTGAACAAGAAATGAAGCAGTCAGATAGGGACGCAAGAAAGACGAAAAGTCTCACCCTCAAGTATTCGACAGGAAAGAGCTATCCTAAGAAAATCGAGCACTTCTGCACTGATCGGAGCAGAGCCAGAGACTACCAGTTTAATATTGCCTCCCAGAACGGCTTGGATCTATCCCACAGTTTTCATACACCATCGCAAGGGTGCCGAACACGGTCGTACCTTCTTGAACACTAATCTATCCCATAAGGGATGTGTGATAGCCCCCGTTGCACGCAAGTTATCGAGCTTTGCCTGCACGGCACGTCGGAATATGGCACCTTTAAGGCCAGGCACATTCCCTGCAACCGTGGCAGCCTGATATATACGATTCAAAACCCGAGGGACGGAAGGGAAGTAATTTGGCTTTAGAATTTGAGCATCCTCAAGCAGTCGAAGGGGATCACCCGTGAAAAAGCCGATGGCACCCCCAAGGGCGATGACAACCGTCTGGTTGATACGCTGCAACAGAGAATTTAGAACGAATGGCGCGAACAATAAACCACTAACAAACCTCATAGATATGTGCCAGTGGAAGATAGGACAACAATGTGACACGCTCATCAGCGCCAATCGAATACCCATAAAGATTTGATTGAGTCGCCACGGCCAAGCTACCATGGGTGAGCAAGACACCTGAAGGGGTGCAGATCTAAGTCCAGCGAGACGATTAATCACACTCCCATCTCACCTTTCGGTACATTGGTAGTTCCCTATCATCCAATTCAGCTCAGACTGCCATGCCAGACTGGAGGGAGCTCACAGAAGTGTAGCAAATCGTGGCAATATCATTCGCCGAGGGAATAATGACATTGCAGCGGTATTTCTTCCCGAACTCCTCCACTGGAAGCACAAAATCACCTACAAGCAAGCACGAGCAACAACGTGCGACCTACACTCGCTTAATTCTTGGAGTTTGACACCCTGGGTCTGGGACCATGCCGCAGCGAAGCGTTTGGTTTCGGGTTCAAGTTCGTCGATGACTACAATGAGTTTTAAGTGAGGGTGACGCGGGGCCGCCTTGAGCAGCGTAGTCAAGTGATCAGAAGAGGTGAAGATAAGGGTAAGGTGGGCATGGTCGATACTGAATGGCTGTTAAATCGTTGCTAATTTGCCCGAAGTTATGGACCTTACATGTACTCTGATATTTATCAAAAGTTAGCTCCAGGGTGAGTTGGTTATTCACAGCTCATGAACGCACCAACGGTTTGATCTCCAAACGTGTCGTAGAGGCTGACCCCGACCTTTCCATAAGCGTTTAACGCCAGATCAATCAGAACCCACTCTGGTCGCAAGTCAATATTGAGCGACAGGTCTAGTCATCCGAAGAGAAGCTCACCAGGTCTGTTCAGGCTCCAGAGACCGACCGTAGGATATTCACCACCGCCCACTGTTCCATTCTCAAAGAGTTTATGGACAGCACTCCCAATATGGCGCCTCCTCTCATCCACTTCTGCATATGTTTGCCAGACATAGTGGCGCGCATGAGTCAGAGGATTCTTGGAAAGAACAGGACGATGTCCCAAAAAAGATTTGTCCTTGGCAATGGAATAGCCGGCATCGAAGACCTCAGGAAGAGTGGTGAATACACCGGGGGTGTTAATATCCACGAAACCAAAAAAGGCTAGAACAAATATGAGATGTAAACTTATGAGAGCTCGCAGGAAACCAGCGGAAGCGACAGACCATTGCGATAGTGAGCTGCAACACCAGACGTTTTGAGTTGTCACGAGCAAAAGAGAGGGACGAGACGGTAACGTACCAGTCTGGCCAGGACGCTTCGTTCCGGGCACTTGAAAAGATTGTCTCGTGAAGTCGGTGTTGTCCGGCAAGGGGATTGCTCCAGGAATGGCCATGGCAAGAAGAAGATGGATGAAAGTGTCTAGGGTGGCGGAGGAGCACCGGGCATTTTAAGCAATTTCATCGGCTGAACAACCGACCGGCCCTGGACAGGGCAACCCGCCATTATCACGTGCGACGCGCCGTTCGGAAAAAAAGCATGTGACTATGTTCCCCTGATTAGATAAACATCCCTCCATCCACATAGCTACTTGTCTGTCCAAAATACACCATTTACCCAATCCTTCCACCCATGCTATAGATATATATCATTTACGGGGCATTGAGTACAATCTACCATCCCACGTCAGATGTATTGTTGCAAGACGAAACCGTCGGGGACTTGCCTTCATAAATTCCTCGTAATTCATCGTTACCCATCCATCACGGTTCGTGTCAGCGCTTCTCCCCGCATCAGAATCCCCTTTCCACAAGAAAGTCAATAAGCGTACCGTTGGAAGGCTTCTGTTAACGTCTTCACCACAATGCAAGCCCTGACGAAGCGATCGAAGCTGATTCCCGGAGAAGGCGCGAACCCAGTGGCCGGCCCCGAAGCTTCATCGCCAAAGACGGTATGAATCTTTCAAGCTAGCGTATGCATTCGACGCAACTTACCATATTTCTGCTCGAGGAGTGTCAGAAGGGTTGGCGTGAGCTGGTATCCAAAACTACTGAGGGCTTCGGCTAGCTCATGTCCGTCAATAGTACCAGATCGATCTTTGTCAAAGTGCCTGAAAACACCCTGCCAATCGCTAATGTACTTCCAAAGCCCCGTGAACTCTTCGGATGTCGATCCGTTAAGTAGGAGACATCAGCTTGGAATCGAGACCACGCACCTTGAAATCCGATGGTCCCGCTTCGGTCGGTATCCTGAAGTGATACATAATATGAGAGCCGTCTGCCGTTGATGGTAGAACGACTTACAAATATATTCATCAGCATTTTCACTGTATCCAGATCGAATCCTACAGCAACATGATTTAATATGCCAGTTTGACAAGCAGAGCGCGCTTCGAGATGATGCACAAATCTCGAGTGGCGGTGGTGGCGGTTCGACCACGAATCAGTGTGGATTCGGGGCACTTACTCGACCAGTTACCTGGAACGCGCCGAGATCTGTCAGCTCACGTTCAAAGGGGACATGATGGAAAGACTCAACCATTCACCAATGCGGCCTGAAGTTCAGTGACGCTTATCGAGCCGGACCTGTCTGTATCAACGGCAGTGAACCACTGCCAGAGTTGTGGATCCGCATTATAGGGCGGTCCAGTGGAATAGGTAGAACCAAGTTGATTGGGATATGCTGATTGATAGTTTCTGCCCTGTGAGTTGTAGGGAGCACCACCATAGTTAGGACGGTACATTGAATGTGGATGATGGAAAACAGGCGCAAGGGCTATACGAGTCACCAGCGGGCCAGGTGAGCCGAAGTGTGGTTCTAAGTTTAGATAGGCGTTACTGGGGCAGTGGCTGGAGCTGCTGGCACTCCCAAAGTATGAGCCTTTCCTCCTAACCGAGCGAGACTTTCCTTTGTCCAGCCATGGACCTAACTAACTATATCCGGCTCCGATTCGAGCGATGCCCTAGTAGCTCCGTAGGGCCAACCAATCCGAAAACATCCACTTTTCTCTCTCTTTTTTTTTTTTTTCAAATATTCTCGATCTCTTGTAAACTTTTTTCTGAAATTTTTTACTGATTTTTTTTGGTATACTATCCCTGTGCCCTCATTCGAATGGTCACGCTATGTCACACCAAAGAAATCATGAATGTTAGATTAGTAGGTATGGTAATTGTAGATAGGATAAATTGCCACATTAATTTCATGCAAGTTGTCTTGGAGGTAATATAAGCCTGAAAGAAAGTCTGCTTGGGGCTGGGATGAAGTGTGGCATACAGAGGTAAGGCGTTATATTGTTGTGTTGTTGCTTACCAGAGGAGGTGCATGGATCTTGCTCTTCGCCGGCGCGCGACTTGCCATTTTGGTAAACCTCAGAGCTCCGAAACGGCATCATCGGCAAGTGTGACAAGCAGGCTTTTCTACAAAAAATACATAGACAGAGGTACTGTATACAGTACCCAAAGTATGGTAGTTGTTGAATAAGAAACAAGTAATCAATGGTGTCCGAATGAGGGCACAGGTATAGACCGATCCCGCGGACACACGTGCCCCCCGGCATCATCATCGGCCTACCGTGCGCTCACGCACCACGGGCAGGCCCCCCAGCGAAAAACACACTTCGAAAGTAGGGAAGGCCTACCTGTCTATGATTGCATTGGTGTTGCAACGCTAACGCTCGTTGTCAGGAAGGACTTCCTTCAGTTTCAACCCTCGGAGATTGACATTATCATGTCCAGCCCACATCTCAAGGCAGTCTTGTTTGACGTGCGTCGTTCATACCATCCCGCTGCCATATGTGTTGAGCCGTCAATATGTGAAGATTGGCGGAGTTGTCGTGCAAAGTCCTCTCGTGGCAATCCGCGAGTACGAAATTGAGCATGGCATCCCCAATGACTATATCAATTGCTTGATGTGAGCGTTCAAAAAACAACTCGAGAATTCTGTACTCACGCAGGTCCATGTACCAATCACACAGCTCTGGACGGGGCTCGCAAGGAGCATGGCAGAAATTTGAGCGGGGGCAAATGTCCCTATTCCCCTTTTATGAACAGTTTAGCCAAGAGCTGTCCGATGTGGATAACGGCAATGAATGGTACGCTCAGTATTGTGAGAAGAGGAACATAAGTGAGCCTCAGACTCATTCTCCACAAACGCCGTACGATTTTATTCGGATGATAGCATGTCCTGAGCTTCCGCAGAAGTTGGCCTTCGACGGCCGGGAAGTGAGACCTTTCCAAGCATTTAATGCGCCGATTCTCAACAGTGTGGCAGCTTTTCGGACGCATGATGAGAACGAGTCAGAAAGTGGACAAGGATGTCTATAAAGCTATCTTGCGAATCAGAGGTTAGATGGCCTCTGAAAGTATTTTTAATTCATTTCACCGGTGTTTCCTGCATTTCCATAGCGGCCGAACGCTGGCGTGTCATCGCCCTCACGAATAATTACTCGAAAATTGATACAACATTCCTTGGTCTCGATGGACGGCACTTGAGACGATACCCTGGTGTTACCCTAGAGTCTGAGCTCAGATTCCTTGGATGGGACGGTGGCGCAGTCCCGTCACCCATTCGCGAACTATTTGACGATTTCGTGGACTCGAGCGAAGTTGGCATGAGGTGGGTGCAACTCACTAATCGACAGCTGGGTCTGTTGGGACCGAGCAAGACAGGCTAATCTCCGCTCTGTGCCTCTAGGAAGCCAGAGCGTCGGTTCTACCTCCTAGCCTGCGAAAGAAACCATATCCGGCCGCAAGACGCTGTCTTTTTAGATGATCTAGGTTTGTAAGTGCCAGTGGTTTCCTTTGTCGACTGCTGCAAGTTACCGTCGCTGACGGACCATGCGTCTCACAGAAACCTCAAAACAGCTCAGGAGCTTGGAATGGAAACCATACGTCAGTATCTTGCTTTTTTCGTCTGAGCAATCCAATATCTGATTCATAACATGCCTTGATAGACGTGCCGATAGGCGGCACAATGTCAGCCCTCCGAATATTGGGGGACAAATTGGGTATCAACCTGACACAAGACTTGGAAACGGAAGCACAGCCGCCGTCGAAACTCTGAACAACGGGACATTCAGTGATCTCTCCTCCGTCCCACCGCGGAGACATGGTGCATTTGGGGGGAAAAAAGTGAATAGATGCATCTAATAAACATTTCCATGTGCTATGCTCTCAAGGAAGTAGCGATTTAGAATGGCTTGTCCGAGGCAGGAGTCTTGTCGTCGTAGTAGCTACTGAGCTGTGACGGGGAATACGATCGGAAGAAGCATAGGACATGGCAAAGTGACACACCACAGGTATCTTGAGAAGCAGGGTGTTTTTCACTTTTGGCGTCACAGAAAGGAACTGGCGATTTCATTCAGCAAAAATGGTGTGCGGGAGCACATTGCCAGGCCCGTACGAAAACAAGGGCAGTGCCAGCTCCTACGCCCCAAATTCCGAGGCTGCCCGACCAACGCTTTGCGGTCTGTGGAATGATGAATGGCTGGCATGGTGCGCGGAGAAGCGAATGAACGTGCACTAAGGGTGAAGCTTCCCAGTCTGCTGGTGGCGGGAATCGGATAGTAGGCGAGACGGGACATAGTGTACGATCAAGTGGTGTGTGCGGCTAATGCAGTTGTGAGCAGCAGCAGCCAAGGGTCGTGAGATCAGCGGTCGGCAAAAGCCGAGAGGCGAGAGGTTTGCTAGTCCTCCCTCCATCTTGGCCAAGGAGGGAAGGGACAGTCACGACGTCTGTCTGTCTCGTCTCGTCCTCGGCACCTCCATTCCTCATAATTTTTTTCGATCTCTGCTTTTGGGTCCGTTAGTTATTAGGCTTCTCCCGCTCCATTATCGCCTCCCTTGCACATTTGAGCCAAGTTCATGGCGAATCCTCGGCAGCGTCGCAAAGCTCGTTCCACCCACAAACCAGTACATCATTCGAGGCAAGCGAAGAAGCTCCTCAAGAAGCAGCCTCGTGCGTTAGGCTTTTTTGTCCGCATTACCGACGCTCATTTCGATTTTCGGTGTTCATCAAGCCATTCGTGGTCCAAGGATATTGCAGGAAGCATGGGACAAACATAAAACTGTCCGACAAAAGTACGTGTACTCAGTCCGTGACAGGGAAGGGAATGTTTGATAATTGACGGGCAACGTTGTCACGGCTCTTTTTGCCAGTTACGCTGCTCTGGGTCTGGCTGTTTCGCTGAATCCACATACGTCTGGGGGCGCGGAACGCCCCGCAACTGTCACAGAAGCACAAACAGCAGCGAATGAGAATGCCTTCGTTGATGACCTAGCAATGTCGATGAGTGGCGGGAGCGAGCATGATCTTCCAAAGGGATTGGGACGCATTGTGAGAGACCACGCTGGCCATATTACAACCGTTGAGTATGTCGATCCGACATCACTCGACCGTCGGCTGGATCTCGTCGAGGTGGCAGCGGCGGCAATCATTCATACCCCAGAGAACCGAAAGTGGTTCTCGTTCGGTCAGACGCCCGACACTGTGAAGTCAAATGTCGAAGTAATTCAATGTGAGTACGGAACAGCAGGTGCTTCGTGCTTCTGGAGATAACCGTTTTGACCTGACTTTCCATGGAATCATTTTCCGCTGCTTTCTCTATCAATTTGGAAGCGCTGCCTGACGTCGTTAATGCGCCCGTTCCAAGATTATCTCCCAAAGGTGAAATGAGCTTTCTGCAGAGACTGATATCCAAACATGGTCGCGACGTGGCAGCTATGATGCGAGATCGTACGCTCAACCCTGACCAGCGGACGGAGGGAGAGATACGCCGGGCCATCAAGAGGGCGGGAGGGTTTGACAAACTTGGCGCGCAAAATGTCATAACAGGATGAGGAGATGCGCAGACCCATTCCCGCTAACAGCGGCCGACGTTTGGCAGCATGTAATGTAAGGATAGCCTATTTTTGTCCGACATTGACATGCCCACGTTATTCAACTGATATGAACTACCTAAATGACGAAAGAACAAGGAGAACAAAGCAATTCGAGGGGTGTATGTCGATGAAAGGAGCACGCCTGCGAGCGTTCGGGGACCGTCGTTCGGCGGAAACATTCCAGCGTGGTCCCATGCCAGGATTAGACAAGGACAGGGGAACGGTGACCAGACGGGGACATGGAACGTGTGGCGTAGGAAGGGAGATAAACTGAGGAGTGTCTCTGTACGTGTGGAAAGATAAAGCAGGCAGGATCTGCCCAGCATCTGGGTGGACATGCCGCGAGCCGAGGAACAGGTCGAACGCATTACGACATCAAGTGGACCTGCAGTCAGTGTAAACCGAAAACCGAACGAGGCATGTGGTCTGGTCCAGTGCCAGGACACCATGACGGGCACCGTGACATGGTAGGAGATAAAGACATGGGGCGTGGACATAGACGTCGACATAGACGTACATTTCCAAGAAACCGTCGACGGTAAACGTTTGGCCTCTCTTCCGAGCTCACGTCTTCCTTCTTCATTCATCCCAAAACCTTCAAATATCCCTCCCTTTTCCAACCATTCCCATTCCACTGCCACCTCTTTCCCCCAATCAACCTCCCAGCTGTCCCCCCCCCCCCCGGCCATGCCCCTCAAGTCTGCCTCCGTCCCGAGGAGTCCAGGCTCTGCGAGCCCTCCCTATCCTGGTGCTGCCACCCGCCGCACCTCTTCTCAGCCAAAGTCTTCTCGCCAACAATTCTCGGCATGTGGGGCTTGTCGCATGAGAAGGTAGCTACTCACCGGGGGGGGCTGATAGCCTCCCTTGGATTGATACACCTACACCCATGCTCATCTTACGTGGGAAAACAGAGTTCGCTGTGACCTGAAAGACTTGCCTTTTTCGAACACGGGCACACAGCCTCAGTGTTCGAACTGCAAGGAACGCGGGCTAAAATGCGTGTCCGTGGTCTCGAACCTTCTCTCGCCCGTTCGCTGACGTCCGCTTTTCGCCAGTGACGAGTTTGCCGAAGTCAAAGCCGTCAAATTACTCAGGCGCGGCCGCCGGCTCCAACAGGTCGAGTACGTCCCACCCGCGCCTTCTCGTCATCCTTTGTTCATCTTTCCTAACAGGGCCGTCTATGGCAAATCCATCGACGAGGACGGCGGTCTCTTTACCGCTCCGTCCCTGTCACCTGCGCTCATCCCAAAACTCAAACCAGAATTCTTCTCGTCTGCTTTCTTCCGTCGATTCCACATCCAGCGTCAGCCGTTTACCAGTAGCTTCTTCTCCCACTACCTTTCGTGCTTACTTCTAGGCTCTTGCACAGATCCTATCATCGATCCCTCAGAGTTCTGTGCCCGTTTCTTCGAGTTCAGCAAGGGTAACTGCAATGCGCTTGGCATCCCCGGCCAGCTTATCGCAATGCTACTTGCTGTTTGGGCGGCGAGCTTCGGTGTCAATGAATACGGCATCGAGGACCTTCATCACGGTGAAGCCATTATCCGCAACCGTCGTGAGGCCACCAACGAAATGGTTCAGGAGATGCTGCACCTGATTGATATTCATGGCATCCTGAGGAAGCCCACCTGGGATGGTGTGCGTGCCTTGCACCTTTTGCTGCCTTTAACACAAGGTCGGTGATTTGTCTTCGATCTCCCCAAGTCTCATTCATGTCGTCATCTACAGAGGTCCAGTCTCCCATGGAACGACTCGTCATGTATGAGGCATTGGTCAGCCAGGTTTTCACGCTCTGTAGCCTGGCATCCGTTTCTTCTGTCGGAAGTGGTCAAGGGCAGGCCGTTGATATCCTTGTCCGCGCGCGACTCTTCTGGTATTCGCACATCGTAGAGGGCGTCACCACTGGTCTTCGCGGCGGCCGTCTGCTCATGTAAGAGTAGAATTCACGCATGACTGCTAACACAGGCTCACTCCCATTAACAGTTCGGACGACGATTTGGCGTCGTTCCAGAAAACTTTGCCTCCACTCAACAGCGATGCGATGACGCGCACCTCCACTATCGCCTACGAGTTTACGTATCGCTACGCGATGGTTCCGCTTGAGCTGGCTTCCGCTTGTAGGAGAGTGCACTCGGCGTTGACTGGTCCCAAAGCTCGACAACAAAATGAGATCGAAGAGAAGAGTCTACACGAAGTCTGGGACGCGCTTGAAAAGTCGTGGAAAGACTTCGACAATCTACGCATGCTAGGTACCTCGGGGAATGTCCACGAAGAGGATGTCGATCGCTACATTCACGGATGGCAGGTGTGTTTAGCCGCTGTTAGCTTTAGATTATTGTTCAATTTTCCTTCTCGTAGATCTTCATTTTCGAGTGTCGTAAGTAGAGCATCCTACTTTATCCTCTGCCTGCCCAAACAGCTTGACCTAACACTTCACGGTAGTTAATGTAATACGTGAAGCCCTCAAGCAACGGACAGTCGTTCACCCAACCTGCGATAGGAACCTTTCCCTCTCCCTCCCCAATTCAAGCCCACGGAGCGCACAGTTCGATGCGGCGACTCGTCTGCTCAACATTGCCGATGCCCGTTGTCACGAAGTTGTCCGACGGGTCGTCGTAATCATTCGCCAGCATTTGGGGACTCCCTTTTTTGAGTATGACGCCTCCCTCGTGCGAGACGGATGTTTTTTCGCTGGCTTCTTACTCGCCGGCGAAGGGGGTTCCGATGAGGACGTTCAAACTTGTTTACAGGCATTGCGTCAAATGAGGTGGGCGTTCTCCAAGGGCGAAGAAAGGGAGAAAACCGTCCGAATGGTTTGGGAGTCACGCAAGGGTTCGAATACACAGCCTCGCCCACCCATCTCCCCCACCTTAACCACACCCGTGTTCGAGCTCCAACCTGCTGGGACACAACTTCTACGCACTCACCCCCAGCGCCCCCATCCTCCCCCTTTATCCATCCCATTTGCGTCTTCGTCTTCTTCGCGCGGGATGACCAGTTTGGACACCTCAGCTCCCACCACGGCCTGTACGGAAGACAGTAGCTGGGCCTCTCCACTTTCTGCAACCCCATCGAGTCCACATTCCCCCATCGACGGGCCACTCATTTCTGGTTCCAGTGGTGGCTCCCCTTCATCGGCAGTAGTTTCCCCCAATGGATCACCACCCTTCTTCGCGTTAGCTCAGGGACCGACTCCATTTTCGCAGATTTCTCCAGGGATGAAATCGGACACGCGACGTCATTCCCCCCCACTAATGTTCTACCCGTGCTCCGACAGTGGCCACTACACCTTCACACCCTCATCGTCAAGTGGTGCGCTGACTGCGCTGACCTGCAGTCAACCATCCGGCGCCGGTGTGCCGCAAGATCGGTCTATGAGCTCGTCCTTGCTGTGTTCTAGTCCCACATCCCACAGCACTCTGCCAGAAGAAGTGGAGACAGCATTTAATCAATCCAGCCCGCCTCCGTTTTTCGATGCAAGCTCTATCGTGTATCCGATTGGCGGGGCTTCTCCGTCCGCGCTCCACACAGGTTCCACCCTGGATCACCCGTTTTCCCTCTCGTCCTCGTTCTTCTAGTCTGATGAACGCGGTGTAAATTGAAAAACCAGCGATTGGGCCCCGGACACTCCGATTGGACATTGTTATGTATACGAGTGCTTCTCGCTTTGTCTACTACTTCAACTTGCTATAAGCTATTGTTTTCTGACTGTTGGGGCGGTGTCCGATCTGTAGTTCCGTTGCATCTCATATTGATCATTCTGTCTGTCATACATAGATATCTTTATTTGTCTGTAGTGCATTGTCCGTTTGTCATGGTGCATCGAAGTCTTTACATCATTGGAGATTGACCGTAGCACAGAAACAGAAGAAATAAAAAGTAACGTCAATCAATTTTATTATTTTCACACGTAGCCGAATTGCCGGTTGCGATGCGATTCGATTCGATCCGAGTCGAGCGCTCGGTTTGGTCCTCGTCTTGGCCTCCTCTCCTTTCCGACGGAGATGTAACACTTGTTGAACTTGAACCAATATGTTCCGTGCGTCCTGGGACTGCATCTCTTCTCTCGTTCCGCCTCTGATACCCCCTTTCTGTCCTAGTCTTCATCCCCCTCCTTTGTATGTCACAGCATCGTCTCCCCTAGCCTCCTTATCCACTTTCTCCCGTAGTTGGTCTCCAAGACAAGCTCAAGGTCGTCGATGCCAACCCTCATGTCTGTCCTAAATGTCACAACGGTAACCCATTATGAACTCAGATGGTCAGACTTTGGCTCACGTCATCCTCGAACAGTGACTGTCGTTCGCGCCACAACCCGCGCGTGGTTCTCGTTCTTTTTCGTTCCGATCATACCGTTCAAGAAGAAACACATCTGGATATGCTCAACATGTAACTGGAACGTGCCTACTCAGGACCGGTGCGCCCTGATGTCCGAACCGCTGTCTGTCGCATCTAATCAGAGGTGTCTCTAGTTGGGAGCCTGCCCTTCCAGCAGGGAATGCAGGCTGGGGTCTTCACCAGCCTGGATATCAACACACATACCAGAGTGGGCAATTAACCGGATACCAGCCCTCTTACGACAGTCCGCCACGTGGCTACTGAAATCTTTGAACTTCCTACTTCCATTTCTCCTGGCTGCTGTCCATTTACATTGATGCCGAAGTGATGTGGCCTGTATGATTCCGTATATTGTCGGGGTTCATATTGGCCGGGTTTCCTGTAACGACTTGTACAATTGAGTTCTCACACACCACTTGTGCTGCCATTCCCACTTGCCAACGTGCCTGTGAGCCTTCCAGTCCTCGCCATGCAATGTTGTGGACCCACGACCCACGAAACCAGAATATTAACACCAAACCAGGTCTGAAGTCAACGCAAGGCCATTGCTGTCAAATGGGTCGTTGTCGCTCCCGTGCTGGCTAGAAGAGGACATAGAACGCCTGAAGCGTCTTTTAGTTCAGCAGACCAATAAACTAGCAGTCTCCCCCGTAGTGAGTACCGTAAACATTCTCTTATGTCAGTAAGGTGCAGGGAATCATCCAGATATAAGGCAAGACATACATGAAGGAAAACCGCCCGATTGCTGGCACTCACCTGTAAATGCATTGGCTTATCAGAGAACCAGACCTGTTGTTAGTGTGTCCCCAAAGCACCACTCGTCTCCCGTTGGTACTCTCTCCAACTCATATCGGTCGGATTGACTACGCACTCTCGTCTCACAATCATCGTCGAGAACCGAGTCTGACAATCGCGGTATGGCTGCAACTAACCTGCCATAGCCAGTACCCTCTTCTAGCGCCACCACCAGAATCCTTGAATATCTACAGATGAATCCAAAGTAAAATGATGTCGCAATGGAGTGAAGCACAGCGATGCGAAGACTAACTGGGCATCAGCGACTGTCTGAACGGGGAAATAATACTCCAGCGATCGGGAACAGGCTTCAAATTTCTGAGCAAAAGTAGAACTTCGTCGTCTGTGAGAGCGGATCAGATTGGCCGAAATTTATAAATGAGTCCAAAAAATTCTGACCAAGACGCCATTGTCAATGCACGAGAAGCCGTCCTCGGGGATGCTCCTACCAGCGGCGGAGATCCTTGCAGTCCCCGCAAGCAAGAGAGATGCCACTATTACCTACACCTGAGAGACCGGCGCTGCTAGCTTCGTTAGGAGAAGCTGGATACTAGTGAACAGGCAGATGGTCGTGAAGTGAGAGCGCCAAGACTTGTGGTGAGAATCTAGTGTGACCGTCTCAAACGCAACAACGCACTTGACAGAACCAAACATGTAGCGAATGCTGAAGCTGTAATTCAATATGGAGTGCCTGAGCCGTTCCATACTTCGTGGCATTCGCTAGGTTCCTCAGCTTTGCCTGAATCTGGGGGTCACTGGAAAGAGAAAGGACAAAGAAAGGAGAGTAAGTCAAAAGGAGAAAGGCCGGTAACTGATGGATTTGCATGTGCTAAGACTGAGGTGGTATCATAGAGGACCCGGGTTGTATTTGGGATGTCCAAAGGTGCGAAATCATATCTCCTAGATGCAAGCAGCGGAGCTCGATGGAAAACTGAGAGGAAGGAGACATAGAGTGCATTATATGGAGCAACCGGCACTGGGAAACGTGACATATTGGTGTCACAACCCCTGCGACACGACTCATCACATTCTCTCAGTGCCCTCTCGACGACTGCTCACCGCCTAACGTTGCTTTTCTCTCCCTCAATCTTTCTCCCTTACCAACATGCACACCAGCGAGTACGACTACCTCTTCAAACTCCTCCTCATAGGTGATTCTGGTGTCGGAAAGGTATTAAGGTCCAATCCATTCGAACCCGATCATCACGGCTCATCAGCACTCACCTTTAGTCCTGCCTCCTCCTCCGTTTTGCAGACGATACCTATACAGAAAGCTATATCTCTACTATTGGGGTTGATTTCAAGATCCGCACTATTGAGCTCGAAGGCAAGACGGTCAAACTTCAGATTGTAAGTGCGCGATCCTCCGGCCTCCCCTCCTTTAATGCTCAGCGTCGTGGCACCGTGGCACCGTCACCACCCTTCGCCGGCCCCCTCTTCAAATCATCTTATTTGTCTCAGCCATGTCCTTCTACTTTCAGGGATTCGATAAGCTAACCCCTCTTTTCACCTACCCATACAGTGGGATACTGCAGGTACATATCACGTTCCCCGCTGGCTAATCTGCCTGTCATAAATATCCATTGTGTTCAGGGCAAGAACGTTTCCGCACTATCACCTCGTCTTACTACCGTGGAGCACACGGTATCATTGTCGTTTACGATGTCACTGACAACGGTCAGTCCCTCTACTTGTCTTCTGCACCTACCTCCTTTCATACTCGGTTAAAGATACGTTCACCAACGTGAAGCAATGGTTGCAGGAAATCGACCGCTATGCTTCTGAAGGTGTGAACAAGCTGCTCGTTGGCAACAAGTCCGACCTGACCAGCAAGAAGGTTGTGGAGTACGGTGTTGCGAAGGTCTGCCTCTCGTCTACACACATTCCACTCTATATTCAACCAATGTATTTGTAGGAATTTTCCGATCAGCTTTCTATCCCCTTCCTTGAGACCTCCGCAAAGAATGCGACAAATGTCGAGCAGGCCTTCCTGACCATGGCGAAGCAGATCAAGGACCGGTAAGCCAAACCGGTAGTCATCCCCCCCCCCCTCGATATTGACTTCCGTCCTTAGTATGGGATCCACCCCCTCGGCACCTGGTACGGGCAAGTCATCAACGATTACTCCTGGTCAGAACGTGCAACAAGCTCAGTCTGGTAGCTGCTGCTGATCGCCGAGAAATTGGACATTTTGTTTATCCTACCGGCGCCTGGAAACATCGGGGAGATGTTTAATGATCGTTCTACTCTACAACCTCATCTTACCTTCACCCCGTGTCTTCTCTACCTCTGCGCTTGCTGTTCAATATCCATGATGTTTTCCACACAAGTCACACGTGACTCCTTCCAAATGTAGAGGTACGGCAACTGCCGAGTATCAGGGCGTTAAGTCAAGAATTGTCCAAGTCCACAGCAATCACAACGTGGCTAAGGAGGCACAGTGTCGTCGAGAGGAAGCTGATTCATATCGCCCGCTTCAGCCGCCTCCTCAAATTTGCGCACCTTCTTTGCCCATCGGAGGCCACAAGCATTGCATAAAGTCTTTGGACCGCGGGGGCCCTTCAAACCCAGAGAGGTCAGCGAGTGATTGGACGGGTAATGTCACAAATTGACCTTTCTCCATTCTGGGGAATCAGTGCGACCGCAAGTGTTGCATATATACTGTTCGCCACCAAATGATTTTTTGAGCTGGGAATAGGCGTAAGGACAACACGGGACTCGGCTCGGATCACGAGTCAATTTACTTTTTTCCTTCGAGGTTCACTGTCCTCATCATCTTCGAGATTGGAATTCGTAGTGAAACCACTACTGGCCTCGTACCCATGCGGCATGGAAGAGTAGTGCGGGTGTGACGAATCTCCGCCGGGCGTTGACCGTGCTATAAATCCTATGTCGGGCGCGAGCTGCGTGGACAGGTCCTCGCCAGGGTATTGTCCCATGTGTTGAGTGACCTGAGCTGCAGACAGCCGCTGGGAGTGGGCACGAAGCGCGCTTACATGCTGCTGCAAACGCTCGTTCTCGACTTTAAGTTCCAGCAGTGCATTTATCCTGCCGCAGCGTGGCCGAACGTTGGTTCTGACGATTGAACGCAAGGACCATGTACAAGCACTTACATAGCCGTGTTTCGACTCGGGTATGGTTTGGCAACCGCAAAAAAACACCTGCACGAGCTCTCTCCGATGACGAAATGTGGGTAACCGATTACTTCAAAGAGAACCTCTTTGGTTGGGGGGGACGTTATAGTCATATGAGTGAAGGAGTCGGATTTGCAGAGAAGCCGCGCAAAGAAGTGTAATTCTTCACGACGCTCAATTGAACGTGCATATGTCTCGCAGAAACCCAGTCTGTCGTTGGCTGGGGCACAATTCAACGACCTGGAGGACGACAATGGAATGAGAAGACGGACCATTAACAAGATCTCTGAAATCTCGGTCTACCAAGTCCTCGTCCTGCCAGCCCAGTATCTCGCGCACGGCTGGGTTACAGAAAAGGACTTTACGTCTGGGAGACAGGATGAGGACGATGGCCTCGCTCAACTCAGTCATGAGGAGATCGGCCCAACGCTTGCGTCGGGTAAACTCCCATGAGGAAACAGATTGTTGATTTGGCTGTAACTGGACAGGGCGTGAAGGTGGAGGCGCCACGGCACTCATAGGGGAAGAGATAGAGGGAGGAAGGAAAGAAGAGTAATATTTTATATTCGAAATGGGCTGCATGCAGCACGAGATGTGCGTGGAGCCGAGAACGACCATTGCCTGACATGACAAGCCGACGGCATTACTCAAAAAAGAAATACACGTGCCTTCTGAACGTGGGTTGCTTTTCACTGGATAAGACCAACTTATGTGACATGTGACTGACAAAAAGTGTAACACTTTGAATACAAATGTTATGACAAATTTCAGGGAAAAAAAGGTAACACTTGGTTTAAATTTTGTTATATAAATTCTAGTAACAAAATAATAAAATAATGTTGACCAGAACTTACACTTGTGTAACAATGTATGTTCTGAAATCTTATCAACATCATACTGTACAAGCTGCTTCTTCACCAACAATACTATACCTGCCCTCATTATTTAAACAGGGCCCTCATTCAGAAATCATTAATTACTTGTTTCTTATTTAACAACTACCATACTGCATATAGTACCCTCTGATATATAGTGTAGTGAAATAAAAAAAGGCTGTTTGTCACACTTGCCAATCGATGCCATGTTAGAGCTCTTAGAAGTTGTGTCAAAGCTCTAGAATGTACCAAAATGGCAGGTTGCATGTTGTGAGTCATCAGTGGTCAAATATGCATCCAGTTCTTAATTCATCACATCCTCCTCTGCATGCAACACAATATACTAACCCTGCCATGTAGTTCAGATGGGTACCCTTGTTTGATCTCTCCCTTGATTCAAGCTCAATCAGCATAAAACTTCTCATAGCACTTACCATACTGTATCTTGATGTATCCAATATATTTTTTTGCTGAAAGCCTTTGTGGTTTGTTAAGATCAAAAAAATGGCAGTTGGTCACACCTGCCAATCAATGCTGCATCAGAGTTTCTATGGTTCCAAAATAGGTTATATATGGATCTGGTGATCACAGCAAGCCATAGACATAAAAGGAAATGACTGATTAACTTAATGACATCTTATCTAAAGCAGCACACATACTGTATGCCAGTGTGTTTATAGTAGCACAATATGTCACAACATGCTAGTGTGCTAGCATGAATGGAGTTCACATATCACATTGTGTCTGTCATGAACCAATTCCCAGAGAGGGCCCTTGAAGGACCCTTCCTTAATAGAGGAAACCCAGCCTCTATGGTGCCACCCTATTCACATGGGCAAAAGGGGTGAGTAGAGGTGTCCACAATATCATGCATGCATTGTTGTGTGAGCAATTCTTGGCACAATCGACATACAGCAAGCCCCACTTAGTGGCAACCCTTTTAGCAATAAAGGACTATATTATAGCCTCTCTAAGGACCCCTTGGGACGACTCTAAGTGCCCTACAAGAGGCACTAACAAGACACTAAAAGCCCTACAATGTGTTATTAGACTAACTCTAATAACTATAGAATGAACTACAAAGTGATACTAAGGACCTTAATATAAGTATTAGGGTCAACTCTAAGGACCCTAATAGAACTATATAAGGGACCTTATAAGCAACTCTATTCTCTGGACCAAACTACAAGTCCTCAAATGACCAGCCCTAAACTAACTAACAGTAAATGAAGCAGGTGCTTAGCATGTGTACTAAGGCAGTGAACATGTGGACAGTAAAGGCTCTTACTCATCAATAGGAGCCTTCTTACTCAGCAGCTTACTGAGCATGACTGAGCATGCTCAGTAAGCATACCCCAACTTCTTACTCATCCATCAATTGTGCTTGATAACAAGGTTATGACTTGTGTCATGAACCATTCTCCGGAGAGGGCCCTTGAAGGACCCTTCCTTATAGGAGGAAACCCAGCCTCTATGGTGTCACCCTGTTCACACGAGCAAAAGGGGTGAGTAGAGGTGTCCACAATATCGCGCGCGCATTGTTGCCGAGCGATTCTCGGCACAATCGACATACAGCAAGCCCCACTTAATGGCAACCCTTCTAGCAACAAAGGACAGTATTAGGGCCCTTCCTAAGGACCCTTTGGAACGACCCTAGGAGCTCTACAATAGGCAATAACCTAGTATCAAAGGCCCTACAACGTGTTATTAGACCAACTCTAATAACTATAGAACGAACTATAAGGCAATACTAAGGACCTTAATAGAGTATTAGGGTCGACTCTAAGGACCCTAATAGAACTACATAAGGGCCTTATAAGATAA
Organism: Russula earlei; assembly: GCA_025769875.1. Taxonomy (NCBI): domain Eukaryota; kingdom Fungi; phylum Basidiomycota; class Agaricomycetes; order Russulales; family Russulaceae; genus Russula; species Russula earlei. The sequence continues at coordinate 8,333 of JAGFNK010000215.1, read as the reverse complement.
CACTATTCCCTAACCAAACTACAAGTCCTCAAATGACCAGCCCTAAACTAACTAACAGGAAATGAAATCAGGTGCTCGCACATGCACTAAAGCAGTGAACACATGGACAATGGAAGCTCTTACTCATCAAGAGAAGCCTTCTTACTCAGCAGCTTACTGAGCATGACTGAGCATGCTCAGTAAGCACACTCCGACTTCTTACTCATCATCTATTGTGCTTGATAACAAGGTTATGACTTGTTCCCTATTTAGCAGTTCTCTTGTAGTATATAAGTGCTCAATAAAGTAGTGGACAGTCCTCAGACTGTCCATTTGTTTATGGCACTCTCCTATCCCTGGGATACTCCTTTAAGGACCGTTCCCTTGTGACTATCCTGGCCTCCTCCTCTGCGTGACTGCTCGGCTCTCACAGTAACTATACCTCTCTGGTATCTGTTACTACTCTGGACTCTACTTCCTTGCCCATGCACCATCTTGGACATCTACCAACTCGTCTCTGAGCTTACCCCTCACTCTTGAACTGGATAGTTCAACAGTGAGTCTTGACAAAATGCATACTATGCTATCTATCACAAGATGCAGCCTTATGCTGCATCTAGAACATTTCCACATCATGCATCACTGAGTGCACAATATAGTGGACACCTGTAGTCACCTCTTTTGGTCTTAGGAACAGTCCTGGGTCATAGAGGTATAAATACCATACATGTAGATGAGTATACACATTGCTCTACACCCCAATATTACTTGAGCATTAGCACAACCTCTAAGGTGGGTTGCTTGGCCTGTTAGCTGTGCTCTATGCTGCACAACAACAAGTAGCAAGTACCAGAGGGGAACTGGTACTGGCTGTGAGAGATGGTCATGGAAGGAGAGGGCCAGTGTGTACTAGATAGGGCAGTCACAAAGGAGTACCCTCAGTAATAGAGTGCCACAAATCAAATGGACAGTCTGAAGACTGTCTGCTACTTTATTGAGTGCTTATATACTACAAGGGAATTGCTAAATGGAGAACAAGTCATATCCTTGTTATCAAGCACAATTGACAGATGAGTAAGAAGTCAGAGCATGCTTAGTGAGCATGCTCAGTCATGCTCAGTAAGCTGCTGAGTAAGAAGGCCCATAATGATGAGTTAAGGCCTTTAGTGTCCATGTGTTCACTGCTTAGTGCATGTGCAAAGCATCTGATTCATTTATGGTTAGTTAGTTTAAGGCTGGTCATTTGGGGACTTATTTGTCTGTGGAATAGTGTTGCCTATAAGGCCCATCATACAGTTCTTATTAGGGTCCCTAGAGTCAACCCTAATATCCATATTAAAGTCCTTAGTATTGCCTTATAGTTTGTTCTACTGTTATTAGAGTTAGTCTAATAACACATTCTAGGGCCTATAGTATCTTCATTAGCATCCAATGTAGGTTGTCCTAAAGGGTCTTTAAGGAGCCTTTAATATTGTCTTTTATTGCTAGAAGGGTTGCCACTAAGTAGGGCTTGCTGTATGTTGATTTTGCCTAGAATCAATTGCATGACAATGCACATGCAATATTGTGGACACCTCTACTCACCCCTTTTGGTTGTGTGAACAGGGTGGCATCATAGAGGCTGCGTTTCCTCTAATAAGGAAGGGTCCTTCAAGGGCCCTCTCCAGGAAATGGTTCATGACACAATGTATCTAGCAGTAAAGAACAACATTAGAGGCCCTCTAAAGACCCCTTAGGATGACCCTAATGTTCTTATATTGGATGCTGATGAAGATACTATAGACCCTAGAATGTGTTATTAGACTAACTCTAATAACCTTAGAACAAACTATGAGACAACCCCAGGGACCTTAATACTAATATTAGGGTCAACTCTAAGGGCCCTAATAGAACCTTGTAAGGGGTCTTATAAGGAGTACCTCCTGACTGTCAAATACTCCAAGTCTCAGAAAGACTGGCCCTAAACTAACTTACAGCAAATGAATCAGATGCTTTGCATGTGCACTAGATAGTGAACATGTGGACACTAAAGGCCCTTACTCATCATCTAGGGCCTCCTTACTCAGCAGCTTACTGAGCATGACTGAGCATGCTCACTAAGTATTCCCTGATGTCTTACTCATCTCCCATTGTTCTTGATAACAAGGTTATGACTTGTTCTCTATTGAGTAATTCCCTTGTAGTATATAAGTGCTCAATAAAGTAGTGGACAGTCTTCAGACTGTCCATTTGATTTGTGGCACTCTCATTACCAGGGGTACTCCTTCAGGACCACCCTCTTCTGTCTCACTGGCTTCTTCTCTGCATAACTTCCTTGCACTACTAGTAACTGTACCTCTTCAGCATTTGTTACTGCTCTGGACTCTCCTTCTTCCCCATGCCATCTTAGATGTCTATCAACTCATCTCTGACCTCCTCCCTTTCTCTTGAACTGGATTGTTCAACAGTGAGTCTCAACACCACTTGAGGGCACAAGTAATTGAACTGGCACCTTTCTTGACATGTTTGATGTTGTGCCCAACTGCTTTGGCACTGGATTTGACAGTCTTAGATAGAGAGAATGTTGAGACTGCAGACTGGAGAGATGAACATGAAGATTTGGCTGAAGACTGTGTTTTCCAAGACTGGGGCATAAGGAAAGTGAAAAAAAAAAGGATTTGATGCACTTCTAAATGGTGGAGCCAGATCTCAATAGATTGATTTTTTCTTGAGCTTCAACAAGGTCAGATGACCCCATGGGAGATGTAGAGCTAGAAGCTGTGACTAGCATGGGTGTTGTGATCTACCTCTCCTTGGCTTGTCATTAACCCCCTTGTTCTCTATTACTATTTTTATGTTTCATCCTCATTCCCTTGGCTACATTTCATCCCTTGATCTTGATTGCCTCCTCTTGATTCATGTTTCACATATATCATTTTGTTTTCATCTCCCTGGTTGTGTTTTAGCTATTGTTCTGATCCCTTTTTGCCACTGGTTCTGGCCTTCTTATTGTTCTCCTTATGGTACTGTACAGCCTTGCTCCATACAGTATTTAAGCACCTGTAGAAGCTGGGAAATGCCCCAAGCTTAGCTTTGTCTCATTTTCTGTCATATCCCTTGCCCTGTATTCTCTCTGTATCACAATTCACTTGTGCTGGCCTATACCTTGCTTGACTTGAGCTCACCACAAGGAACCCTTGTGTTTCTTTTCCTCTTTGTGCTCTCTATCCTCATCCTCCTCTTCTGTGAAATAACCAGAAGATCAACTCTGTCAGCAGGCTGCTCAATAGTTTGACTTGGTCTTGAGACACTAAATCATTAAACTGGCTTGTTAAGTCAGCCCCCACTGGACCTACTGAACCAAGTCCAGGGACTTGGCCCCCACTGAACCTGAGCTAATGCTCAAGCAGCCATGATGCTGTAACAATGGGCAATTTTCTCATGGCCCTGATACTGTAGGTCACCTAGAAGTTGGTAGTGCTGTGCTTGGCCCAGCCTCAGGCCATGAGCTGGGCCAAAGTGATGGCTTCATAAGGGCTTAGGCCCAGCCTATGATTTGAAAAGCTGGAGCTGGGCCATCCAAGCCCCAGCTTGGATCATTTGGGGGTAATCATCAAACTTTAATTTATCAACAACTTTCCATGGACACACCATCATTCCCTGTCATTTTTCATTGTCACATCTGTGTTATTTTTCATTGTTGTATCTGTGCCTCCCTCTCAACCTGTCAAGTGCATGTACAAGGTCAGCCTTGGGTGGTCTATATTTCAATATGCCCAATGCTCATTTTTGTGTTGTCAACTTGTGCTCCTCCCCTTCTGTGTCCACAATGTCCACTCCCAAAACAGTCAAACAGCTTGTCAAGGATATCAGTGCTCTCTCTAGCACTTTGTTGGATGCTGTACCCAGAGGATCCAAAGATGATAACATATGGTCTGTTATGAATACAAATGAAGGTGATAGTCTGCTGCATGAAATGTTCAACTGCCAGTTTGATGCATTGTTTGGGGAGGATTGTCATGATCCTGGTGGCCACCTTCACCATATTTGCCAGGGAAAACTTGGAATGGGTATCATCATATCCTACCTTTCGAAAATCAACTGGGCAAATGATTTTTCCTTGGACGTTGTGGAGCTCAAGTTGTGACATCTTGTAGATGAGTTGAAGCATCTCCAGTGAGTACTCAAATGATTGTTAGTTGTTTGTATTGACAGATTGTTAGACCTGTGGATGTACCTCCCCCAGTACAGACTGTCAATCCCACCGCAAAGCTCAAGGACACTGCCAACTCTGAGGCCCCTCAACTTTCCTTCCAGTGCAAAGCTGTTCAGGAGTTTCACTCACAACAAGCCAACAAGAACAACCCTCCTCCTGCATCTTCAACACTGGATGCTAATCTGCATGCACTGTCCTTAGTCAGCTTGGGGTTGTCTCCCCAAAACTGGTGTAGCAACTTGTCCATCAATGACAGCAACAGTGAAGATGAAATTGTTGACCAGCCAGTTCCACATATGTCTTTTTTGCCTCCAATGAGTACTTTCTAATCAACAAGTACATCCTTTACAGCCAAAAAGAAGCATGCAATTGCAACTATGTCACAGGCAAAGCAGAAAAGTGCAACACTGGGCAATCCACAAATGACCAAGGAGTCAGATGTAGAGGGGTTTTCTTGGGATGAGCTACTGATTAAGGATGAACACATGAAGACTATGTATTGGTCTGAGTAGTGAGGTAGTATTGTAGTGTCCATTGGCAACCTGTTGGAACCAATTCATATTTTACATAGAAAAGCTGTGTATATGCTGAGCCAAGCTCTGTTTGATGGCTTTGGCTTGGCCTGGGATTTGAGAAAGCTGGAGCTGCCTCAAGCTGAGCCAAAGCCAGGGCTTTCAGGCCAAGCCAGGCTAGAACAGCACTAAAAGTTGGACAGCTTACTAATCTACCTAGATACTGGACAGTCACACATAATCATGTGAAAACATGATAAAATAGCACTGATTGAACTTTATATTGCTGAGATTGAATGTTATGATTGGGGAAAATGGGTATTGGGATTGGGAGATTTGGGGGGGGGACATGAACAAATTTGTATCTACTGATTGTTCTCCATGTGATGCCTGCCTTGAAGGAAAAGTGAGGGTGATCATAGAGCTCAGGGTGCACTCCTATGTGGGACTTGACCTAGGTTGCCAGCTCATTGATGGTGCTAGTCATGTTGAGGCCAAGTGCACCAGAGAGTGCAATGAGGTTGTCCTTGTGCTTGTATGAAGAGAGTGATTCTGTGCAAAGCATGAGTGCATCATCATAATTTGGCATTGGGACTCACCACTGAAAACCCTTGAATTTATCTCCTCCTGGAGTTGCACCCCACAAGCTGCATCATTGACCACCTTCTGAGCTGCCTTCTCAGCAGCTTCTATTGTGAGCCAGGCCTTCACCTCCTGTTCAGAAAGCCACTGTGCTTCAATCATAGGGTGGGTGATGTTAGGAACTGACTTGCAACTTGAACTGACTGATTACCTATGCTTGCTTACTCACCTTGCTTACTGATCAGCTGACTGATGCTTACTGATTGCTTACTGGCATGCTGACTGATACTAGGATAGAATGACTCACACATGAGTCATAATTGTCTTTTTTTGATATAAAACCTCTCTCTGCAGATAGTAGAGGGTCTCAACTATGTGCTCCCCAAGTTTCATACAAATCAGATCAGCTGTTATTGAGATATGATATAAACACTCTGGTGTGTCAAGAGTTGAGCCTTACACTTGACTTACTCTTTGAATCATCACAAATTCTCTCAATCTCTCAGAACTCTACTTCTAAGCAATTAGAGGCCCCTCTCATCTCATACACATATATTCTTTTCTGAGATAACATCAAAGACTCTCAAAGTCTAGTGCTTGAACTATATCAAGCAACTCTATTGCTTGGAAGCAATTAAGATTAGTGAATCTTAACAGGTGACATACTGTGCACTTGTCTTCACTGAACAGTGTGTCTTGCACTTCTGATTTTCCAGCTCCTCTCTGGCATCTGATGCCATATGCTTCATGATAGTGCAGTGGGCATGGCTGGAGGTGCTCTCTGTCCTGGATATAGCAAGCTCCCTTCTAGTAGGTTTACTGTCATCTGGAGTCAGGACATCTCCGAATGAAACTCCTGTGGTAAGGTGGGGACTGGCACATGGGTGGGACCAAGGGCAATAGAGATAGACATTGCAGAGGAAGAACTCATATTGTGAGAATGAGTAAAGTGACCAGGAAGTGGGGAGGGTGTGGAGTTGACACAAATATCATCAGCTGGTGACGCATTTAGTGTAATGGACACATGTTCAATGTGTCTGGCACACAAGGACAGCAGGGGTGAGTTAAGCAAGACATGAATGCTTGAGGCAGGGATGGCAGGGATGGCAGGGGTTGGAAATGAAAACTGTGGTTGTTGTGAGTCTGGAACATGGCCTTGGGGTGGCTCATAGTCAAAGTCATTGTCATCATTGTCCATGTCCCAGTGGAAAGGGGTCATATCTTCAACCTTGTCAGAGAGCAGGTCCTCCAAGGAGGCATCACTGTTGGAGAAGTTGAAGGGAAGAGGGGAGGACAAAGGGACATCAGTAGGAAATGATGCCAGCACATGCTGTGTGGTGGAATAAGATCTTGAAGGGACAAAGTCAGCCTTGGTGAATATGAGGGGGTTGAAGGGAAAGATGCCAGTGGAGGAGAAGGCAGAAGCAAGCAGTTTGTGGGACATTGTCCAAGTGCACACCTTCATGTACTCAACAATGACATTGTAATGTATCATGGGAATGTTTTTGCAGATGTGGCAGTCACAATGATTGGACCAGTTCTACTGTGTCTGGGAAAATACTGTAATGTCAAGGGGTTGGAGTTTGTGTGTGCACTTGGAGGGGAAGGCAACAACAATGACTCCATGCTTGTATGCAAGTGCCTGGAGTTTGTCAGTCTCATGAGAACTGTGGCCATCAACAAACAGGATGACAGGATCACTGGTGATCTTGTGGGCCAGTGTGAAGGGAAGGAAGGTTTCACAGAACTACAATGACCCAATTTCATTGTCCATCCACCTGTTTGGGGATGTGGCAATTGCTCCAATTTGGGTGGACAAGTTGTCAGAAATAATTGTGACAAGTTCAAGAGAATCAGAGTGTACATGATAGAAGTTTGATTTCTTGAGGCTGCACAAGTGGTAAAACATTTTTTAGTGTTTGCGACTGCCACCAAGTTGTATCCCCTTCTCATCCATGTTCCAGATGTGCTCTGGTGGGAGGTCTGGATGGTCATTGTAGATCCACTTAACTAGCTCAAAGTATCAAGTGATATTTGAGGCATTGAAATTCTGCACATGCTTGGGGTCCAAGGAACTTGGCTTTGAGATCTGAATGTCCATGTGCAGCCTCTGGAATCAATGGTGCCAGTTCATACCTGGCATGACACCAGACATTTCATATACAAGGGAGTTGACCTCCATCTGGTCCTTGGCCTTGGCCATCAAAGCCTTGTGGTTGATCCAAGTGACAAGCACATCTTCCTGCCTTACTGAGAGCAATTGTTGGCCCTCATGTAAACCCTTCCTGGGACAGCACCCATTAATGCAGTCACTCAGTGTTTGATCAGGAAACTAAGAGCATTTAATAGAGTCAGCTAGGAAGATAAGGCAGCTCCTCACATTGTGGGCAATCACAGCTGCTCATCTACTTTTGAAAAGGCCCCCCTGCCACCAGTGATCACTGCTTGAATGTGGTCCTCATATGTATTGTCCACCTGCTTTCACTTCAAATTGGGAGGCATGATTGCAGTGCAGTGGCATTGTGAGGAAGGGATCATCAGTAACACACTTGGTCAGCCAAGGATGCCAATTTGAAGCACCACCTCAAACAACTCAAACTCTAACATCATGCATGACATCCTCTCTGACAATCCAAGAAAGGGGAAACCATCAAATGTGGGTTTGTTTGACACAAAAAAAAGAGGGTGGACTCCTATTAATCAACAATTTCACCCCCAGGTTGAAAGAAATCTCAATCTTTATTGCTTATATGCCTACACATTCTGTCTGACTTCTAGGTACCTTACTTAAGCTGTCCAGTATCAGGTTAACCTATGGTAAGCAATGATTCAATGTTGATTGTAGATTCAAATAGAATAGATTTCAATGAATGCTCAGTCAGAATGTATAATTAGATAGTATGTACAACACCAGTCTTTGACTTTTTGCAGTGGGTTGAATTACCATAAAAGGAATTTTGTCAGTAAGAGAATTGGGACATCAATCACACATTAACAGATGTAATTTAGTTATATAAGCAAGTTAATAATAAGATAACTCCTTACCTTTTTCCCCTACCAAAAAA
>JAGFNK010000214.1:0-83256 GCA_025769875.1 Russula earlei | reverse complement strand
ACTTGGAGAGAGAACACTTACAGACTCGATCCTCCGCCCAGATCTGCTCCTATGGATTTTTAATTGGACCCCCTTCTGCACCGAGGAGGGACGGTCCAAATCAGTACGATACAAAGAGAAATCAATTACCCCAAAGTTTTTACCAAGAATATTCGCTCCCCTTCCATTGCCTTGAAAGTTACCTTAGTAGGGAAGACAAGCGGCAAAGAAATCGGTGCAAGAGCCCTGCTCGACAGTGGAGCAGAAGGAATGATAATCCATGAACGATTTGCACAAAGACACCACCTGCACCTTCGAACTATGATCAAACCCTTGCCAGCACAAAATGTAGACAGAACACAAAATGCCAATGGACTAATACGCTTTAGCACCATCCAAAGACTTCGCATCCAAGCGCACACAGGCGCCACTCATGACGAACAAGCAGAATTCCTGGTCACTAACATTGGAGATCACGACATTATCTTAGGAACCGATTGGCTATGACACCACAACCCAGATATTGATTGGGCAAATGATACAATCACACTGAGGAACTGCCCCCGAACTTGCCTTACCACACACCCAAGCATAACCATTGCATCTGCATCTGGAACGTGGAATTACCAAATACAAGTGCTTACTTTCCCTGAAGAAGAAGAACCCGAGTTTATGGACATTGCTGCACTAATCTTCCCAGATACTGAAGGACCATTGAACCCATGTGTTGACGAACAAATCCACGATGCGTTTAGCCCAATAACAATCAACATAAGAGCCAAATCAACCACAGCTACCAAGCTAGCCAATGCGGAAACACCCCCTAAGACATTAGACGAACTTATCCCCGCCCAATTCTTGAAATGGCGAAAGGTTTTCGATGAACAAGCTTCTCAACGCCTTCCTGCTCACCAACCATGGGACCATGCAATCAATCTAAAACAGGGATCGCCCGACGCGATTCTGGCATTTATCGACTTACTCCCAAGGAACTACAAGCCCTAAAAGAATACTTAGACGAACATTTGAAAAGAGGCACAATCCGACCATCAAAAGCAGCTATTGCCAGCCCATTCTTCTTTGTAGAAAAGAAAGGAGGAAATCTATGACCAGTGCAAGGCTACAGAGCCCTGAATACAGCAACTGTCAAAGACGCATATCCACTACCCTTGATTCCTGAATTAATTGACAAACTCCAAGGAGCCCAATACTTTACCAAGTTTGACGTATGATGGGGATACAACAACATTCGCCTCAGAGAGGGCGATGAACACCTCGCAGCATTCAAGACACCATTAGGACTCTTCGAACCATTGATAATGACATTTGGTCTCTGCAATGCCCCAGCCACTTTCCAACGCTTTATGAACACCATCCTAGCAAAATACATTGCCACTGAACGAGTGGTTGTTTATCTAGATGATATACTAATCATGGTGCAAACCTTGAACGAACTAGACGACTGGACACATAAGGTCCTAAAAACACTCCAAGACCACGACTTATACTTGAAACCAGAGAAATGTGCTTTCCGACAAACCTCTATTAGTTACCTAGGCATCAATATCTCCCAAGGACGAATATCCATGGACCAAGACAAGTTAATAGGCATTACAAAGTGGCCTACTCCGACCAATGTTACGGAAGTACAAGCATTTCTAGGATTCTGCAACTTCTATCGACGATTTATCCACCAATACTCTTGAATAGCACGGCCCTTGTTTAACTTAACAAAGAAAGAAAACCCCTTCAAGTGGGAAGACGATGAAGAACAAGCATTTCAGAAACTAATCCAAGCATTCACAATGGCCCCAATCCTCATGTTACCTAACCACACAAAACCCTTTCGACTCATCTGCGATGCAAGTGACTTTGCAGTCGGTGCAATCTTGGAACAACCCAATGAATTTAACAGATATCACCCAGTAGCCTATTTCTCGAAATCCTTGGACCCCGCACAACGAAATTACATGATCTACAATAAAGAACTCCTTGCTATCGTCTTATCCCTCTGGCACTTCCGACACTACCTTGAAGGCGCTACACACCCCATTGATCTATGGACAGACCACAATAACTTGACATACTTCATGACAAAACAAAAACTCACGAGACGACAAGCCCGATGGGCACTCCTCCTCAGCAATTTCGACTTCACCATCACCCACCACCCAGGAACTGTGAACAAAGCAGACGGTCTGTCCAGGCGGCCAGACTTTAAAGAGGGGATACAAAACGAAAATGATGGAAAGGTGCTCCTAGATGACAAATTTTTTAAAATTAGAGCAACACGCACCTCTGCTACAGAACCAATCAGCGACCAGGAACTTCGACAACAACTACGATCTAGCAAAGACTATGACCCAGAAGTATCTAACGCGTTAGCAATCATTATAAAGAATGGACCAAGGCGACTATCCAAAGGCTTACAGGACTGGAACCTTGAAGATGGACTAATACTATTCAAAGGAAAAGTCTATATCCCAAACAACGACACCCTAAGAAAGAAAATTCTAAAACTACACCACGACTCCCTTGCCACTGGGCATCCTGGCCAATGGAAAACTTATGAACTAATCAGCCGAAACTATTGGTGGCCAGGAATGCTAACTTATGTCAAAAGTTATGTAGATGGTTGCACAATTTGCCAAAGTACAAAGAACTGTCCAAAGACAGAAACACCCCTTGTACCGATTACACCAGCTGGAGAAGTATGGAAAAGCATTACTATGGATTTTATCACGGACCTACTGATTTCACAAGGCTTCGACAGCCTCCTAGTCGTGGTAGATTGATTCAGTAAAGCAATAATCATTACCCCTTGCCACAAGACAATCACAGCAGACGAAACAGTGACACTAATCATGAACAATGTCTGGAGAAGAATAGGGCTCCCAACACAAATAATATCGGACAGAGGCCCTCAAAAGTCACTCAAGAACTATGGAAAAAGTTAAATGTCAAAGTATCACTAAGCACAGCATATCACCCACAGACAGACGGAGAAACAGAACGAGTTAACCAAGAACTAGAACAATACCTACGAATATTTTGCAACCATCAAGCAGACAATTGGGCAGAACTAGTTCCCTTTATGGAATTCGCACATAATGCCAGACAACACAGTGCTACGAACAAACCCCCGTTTGAAGTCTGGTATGGCTTTAACCCAACATTTGCTCCGCCCCTTGCCTTTACGTCAAAGTTCCCTTCAATCCAAGAAAGACTATCAAGACTAAACCAACTCAGAGAAGAAGTAGCTGCCTCCCTGAACCGAGCAACAGAAATCATGAAGCAATCAGGACCTCAATCCTCCACGTTTCGTTTTAAAGAAGGGGATCAAGTATGGCTGGAAGCCACGAATCTACAAACGACTCACCCAAAAGCAAAACTAGCCCCTCGACACTATGGGCCATTCAAAGTCACCACTGCCTATCCAGTAAATGTTTGCCTCGAACTACCAAAGTCTTGGAAGATACACCCGGTTTTTCACCACTCCCTGATTAAACCTTACAAAGAAACCATTGCCCATGGTCCTAACTTTTCAAACCCGCCACCAATATTAGTCGAAGGTGAAGAACAATATGAAGTAGAGCAGATCCTAAACTCTCGGCTCTCCCCAAACCGCAAAGGAATCCAATACCTAGTTAAATGGAAAGGGTATACGGTTGCAGAAAATACTTGGGAACCAGCATCTAACCTATCAAAAGCGCAATCACTTGTTAAAGACTTCCATCGGAAATATCCGAAGGCACTTAGAACAATTCCCACCAGGAGTAACCCCTAAACCAACAACTCTCATCATGACCTCTGTTGATGATTACCTTTATCCTTGTTACCAACAAACTTTTCAGAGAACTCCTGCAATCACATGCACTCAATCGACCACGGCTATCCCCAAAGCAATCCATAGAACAAGGGAGAACTCCCCACGAATGAACAGACTTCGACTTTTTATATGCAAACTACTCCACCTTCCAAAGAAACAAATTCCTACTGTTGCAGGAGCAACAAGTCTATAAAGAGGGGATGAATGTTACGAACCAAGGCCAAGTCCTGGCCGAGGATTGTCCTATTTTACTCAAGAAAGACCTCTCTCACTTTGCATTGCCGACTCCCTTCCATTTTCTGGGCTATCCCTCCTGTGGTACAAGATATTGCTATTGCAAAGGCACTCTAACACGACCAGGCACCGGTTTCCTAATCGGGTAATCATCGCGTGGCAGCCACATGGCCACCCAGCCACCATGGACCCGAAACAGCAGCACAAACTCTTAGAAACTGTTGCATAAATCATCTGATGTCATCAAGGCTCCAATGACATCATGGCTGACTGAGCGACTCCACAGTGACCTCATAGGCTCACTAAGCGCCCCACAGTGACATCATAATGATGTCATCGCTCCACAATGATCAGTAATGCGCTCAGTAAGCCTGAAACTTGACACAAGCAAGTTTATGCCTCTGTAGTCCTATTGGATGGTACCAAAGAGTCTAGAATAGTCCCAGTGCTTTGTAATCGACCCTGTACACTGTATATAAGCCCCAATGAAGCATGGCAGTCATCAGACTGTCCATTTGTGATACTCTCATCTTCCTGGGTACTCCCCTGCGACCGCTCAGTTTAAAGATTCCCCTCGCCTCCAAGGTACTCTTCAACGACCACCTTGTTTAAAGCCTTCTCGCTGCACTGGCCTCTGCTCTTCGCCTCTGCCTCCTGCAACACCTACCAGTCCCCATCTGGTACCTCCTTGTTGTTTGGCTCGTCCTCCTGTTCAATGCCGCCTTCGCCATGTACCATCTGTTCCGACCCTTGCCCACCTGCTCCTGAGTCCTTAGTGATCAGCAGTACATGTCTTGACAGCCACCTCGCTGCTTCACCACAACATGCCCACTACTCTGGCATGGTGACAAGGCCACATGCACAAGGCCTGAAGCTCACTCAAGAAGGTTTAACTGGGGATGGTCAAAATTTCAACACCACAGGAGGTGTCAGGTCTGAAACCCTGATGGCATGCAATGCATCTTTTCCCACATGCACAATTTTCACACATTGAGATGTGCATTTTTTTTTCTGTGTGCAGCATAGACAATCTTTATGCTCCCTTGTTTTTCAATCTCCTATTTTCCTTTGTACTCCCCTGTATTCTGTACTTACTTACCTCTGGAATGACAAGCAAGCTTTGGTGTCCCCTTCTCCTCTGACTGGCTTGAGAACTCCTCTTTGTACCTGTGTCCAACTTCTCATGGGGGCTCTCTCTCTCCTTGGGTACTCACTAGGTACAGGGTCAGGTAACCAGCCTTACAATCTCACACACATGTTCCCAGTCATGCTTTACTTATGACTAGTTATGACCATAATCCTCAAACCCATGAAATCTTGACAGAAATCCCAGGCACACCAGGCACACCAGTCTTGACCAGTCTTGACCAGTTTTTATCAGTCTTGACAGTTGATGTGACTGTGACTGGACATTCCACAATCCAGTTTGACCTTGACTGAAAGTTCACTCATGATCAGTCATGTCAGGTTCAGTCAAGCCGTTTTTTGCAGTCAATGTGACCTGACCTGAAAGCACTACCTGTACCCCATCTGTCATGTGTACTCACTGGATTGTTGATGGCATGGGATGGGGATATAGACAGCCATTGTACAGTATATGGTATTACAATCAGGCAAAAGCAAAATCATGAATTATATATCTAATTGACAGCTCAATGGCTCAGTGCAGTATCGGCATGCATTTGTGCAAGATGCAACCACTTCTTGACAAGCATCAGTATACAGATGGTATCAGCATGGAGACTGGTGCAATGGAGGGAGATTGTGTCCTGCCCACTGGAGAATATCCACTCAATGGCAACAGCAGAGCCTATGTCATGAATAAGATGATTATTATGAAAATCAAAATTACTCACCAGGAATGCATAGAATGTCATGAGCCAAATGAAAAAGGTTGGGAATTGTGCATGTCAACCCATCCACCAATGAATTGCATTACATGTGTTGAAATCTTCAGCAGGGAGTTTGAAATATTCTTCAAGTTCATTGATTGAGCTGTTGTCTTTTCTGCAATATTGAGCAGTGAAGGATTTCTGAGGTGAGCCCACAATAGGCAGTGATGTCACAGGCAAAGATGATGCTAAATACAACAGATGATCGTTGGCCTTCACATAATTTCTGTCAAAGTAATCAAAGAGATGTGACCTGGAATGTTCAAGGTGATCTGAGAGTGTTGGATCATCATCATAATCTGTCTTCATGCCCTCATATGATATTCATGGATCAAGCACTAGTGAGGTATACAGTTAGCAAGTAACCAGTTTGATGATTGTTGACACACATGCAGCCCACATGTAGAAGGGAGACACGTCATACTGGTAGTAGTAGTCACTGAGCTTCCAGTGTGCATCTGTGAGACCAAGTTTGATTCTGGATGACACTGAGTTGGGGAGGACACAAAGAATATTCTTGATATCATCTTGTAAGCCTCAAAAGATGGCATGCATTGTTGAAAGCATCAGGATTTTCATGGCAGACATCTCAGTAGTAGCAGCTCAAAATGATTTGAGCCAAGAGGTCACAAGGGTAATAGATTCCCAGTCTGAGCTACTGAGTTCGAGGGCATGGAGGTCTTTGTTTCAAGAAACATAGGAGTTGATAGTATTGTGATAATCAAGGGCTCTCCCTATAATGTGTCAGTCAGAAACCTCATACAAATAGCCATGACAACTTACAAAGCATTTGATCAGTTGATGACCATTGCATTTTCACATCAAGAATGAGCATATGTGTCACACTACAATCATCTAATCTCCCCCCTCCTTCAAGCTGCACAAACTGGATCTTGTCATGAACCATTCTCCAGAGAGGGCCCTTGAAGGACCCTTCCTTATAGGAGGAAACCCAGCCTCTATGGTGTCACCCTGTTCACACGAGCAAAAGGGGTGAGTAGAGGTGTCCACAATATTGTGCATGCATTGTTGCGCGAGCGATTCTTGGCACAATCGACATACAGCAAGCCTCACTTAAAGGCAACCCTTCTAGCAGTGAAGGACAGTATTAGGGCCTTCCTAAGGACCCTTTGGAACAACTCTAGGAGCTCTACAATAGGCACTAACCTAGTATCAAAGGTCCTACAACGCGTTATTAGACCAACTCTAATAACTATAGAACGAACTATAAGGCAATACTAAGGACCTTAATAGAAGTATTAGGGTCGACTCTAAGGACCCTAATAGAACTATATAAGGGCCTTATAAGATAACACTATTCCCTAACCAAACTACAAGTCCTCAAATGACCAGCCCTAAACTAACTAACAGAAAATGAATCAGGTGCTCGCACGTGCACTAAAGCAGTGAACACGTGGACAATGAAAGCTCTTACTCAGCAGCTTACTGAGCATGACTGAGCATGCTCAGTAAGTGCACTCCAACTTCTTACTCATCACTCTATTGTGCTTGATAACAAGGTTATGACTTGTTCCCTATTTAGCAGTTCTCTTGTAGTATATAAGCGCTCAATAAAGTAGCAGACAGTCCTCAGACTGTCCATTTGTTTACGGCACTCTCTATTCCTGGGATACTCCTTTAAGGACCATCCCCTTGTGACTATCCTGGCCTCCTCTCTGCGTGATTGTTCAACTCTCACAGTAACCGTACCTCTCTGGTATCTGTTACTACTCTGGACTCTACTCCTTGCCCACGCCGTCTTGGACATCTACCGACTCGTCTCTGAGCTTACCCCTTGCTCTTGAACTGGATAGTTTGACAGTGAGTCTTGACAGATCTCACAAGCCCAAGATTGACGATGTTGGGGACTTGAATGGACAGACTTGACAATTTTCCCAAGCTGACCAGGATGTTACAGTAAGTTAGCTAGTTGGTAGAGAATGGGCCCATTGCATACCCTTCCAATACCAGACAGTATGCTGTCAGCTGCATCAACATCGGCTGTATTGGCATCAGCATCTGGCATGTCTATGACACTCTCATCATCCTCATCATCACCCACTGCATTGTTGTCGTGTTCATGTGAGAGAGGAGCTGTGACATTATCTTGGTAGTTGCCACCATGCATGGCAGCCTGTTTCCCTTCAACCTTTGATATTGCCCCAACGCCTTCAAGAAGCTTGCATTTAAATGTCAGCTGTGATGACAACTATAATTAGTATTTGGTGTAATACCTTGATAGCAGCCAAGTGAATGGTATGAGGCATGCAACACATGCATACATCTTGTGCTGAGAACGGTATGCCCCATTGTTGGCATCACCACTCAAGTGATGTCATTAGGGTGTTGTTGTTGCTTGCATTATCCATTATGAGGGTGATAATCTGCAAATGGGTTAACACATTGCTGGGCTAAGGATGAGAAACTCACTTTTCTGATGAGACCATATAGCTCCAGTGTTGCCCAAACTGCCTCTACCATATTCTCCCCTGAATGCTCCCCAGTAAGTTCTTGAAAGTCAATCAGCAACTCCTCTGGAAGGGGACAATGTGATTACACCAGTTGAATGAAGGGAAGAGCACAAACCAAGTTGTCCATCATTGGTCACATAGTGTGCAACAATTGCCAAAAATGCATACTGATTGCTTGATGTCCATGCATCAAGTGACAAGCAGACCTTCCCCTCAAGCTTCTGCTCTATGGATAAATATGTGGTATGAAAAAGAAAAAAGGATAAAACTGACTGAGAACATCTCATGAAGACCTTCAATTGTTTCCTTGCCCATCTTCACAATGCACCACTTGATCCCATCATGTTTTGGAATATTTAATGGACCAGTGCAATGTATAAACTTCATTAGATTAATGAATTTGGGTTTCTTGACCTCATCAAACAGCTGGTCACAGGTGACAACCCACTCAGTGAGGAGCCATTTGAACCTTTCTTGGTCCCATGGACACTGACAATTGCTTCATAACATCCAAATGTCTGAGAAGATAACACTACTTACAGTAGCATGGGCTTGCTGGTCTTCAAAGGCTTTCTTGATGTTTTTGGATGATTTCTCAAGGTTCCTCATGTATTCAGCTTCCACCTGTCCATCAAGTTGCTGTTTTTCAGATGCGATAGTGTTCTCATCGGGCACTGGGGGCTCATCACAATTTTTAAGGATGCAATAGAGTTGATACATCGGCTTAACATGGACATGGAGATTATTTACAAGTGCTAAGGGAAGCATCACCCATTAGGAACAAAAAAAAAGATGAGAAATGCACCATTTAGATTACTTCTCATTGTCTTCTTGATGGTACAATCTTATGAATGCCATGAAGGCAATGATAATGTACATTGCCATCTTCTCCTAGACTACTGTGTGACCCTTTGCTGACAGCTTCATAGAATAAATATACTAGACTCCTTTTTACATTTCCATCCTTCTATAAAAGCCCACAATGTGACAGAAATGCAAAGCAAAATGTACCTTTTTGGAGTTAGAGGTTTCCAATGAGCCTGCTGCAGTCCAGTGGGGGCTATCCATGTCATCAATCTCCTTGACCTCGACAGAGCAAGTCCTCACCTTCTTCCTTGGGGGTGCAGGCATTGATTTCATCTTGATCTTTGGTTTCAGGGCATGCATGTGGCCCTTTTTATTGCTGACTTCTGGTATGGTTTTTGAGGGTAACATATCAGCTATCTTCAAAGTCTTAATTTGCCTGACAATGGAATCATGTTAAGATATTTTGTACCTCTTCATTACTTATTTCTGTGGCATCGCTAGGATCCTCTGATCCATACTCAGCAGAAGAAGCAGTGAAGTCAGTATCATCTGCATCAGAATTGGCATCATCCATGACAGCTTGCTTGTGCTTTGCAGGGGCCTTGTGTTTGCGAGACTGCACAGGGTGCTGGCAGGACAATTGAACAGGATTCTCAAATTTGTCAAGCTTCTCCACAGCAATAGCTGTGGCTAATCGTGCATTGGATCAGACTGGACAAGAACATTGACCTGGTAAGGTGAGTAAGTACTTTGTAGAAGCACTCAAATTATGTTGAACAAACTACTTACTACCTTGTTGCATGTGAGAACCTGGTCAAATAGGTTGGGAATCATCTGCATCATTGAACCAGATGATTTTGGATGCATCAAGCAGTCAACCATCTGGTCCTTGGGCAGGCTGATCTGTCATGGCAAGTCCTGTTTGTTGAGGACCAGGATTGAAAAGAGTGTTAAATAAGCGACCTATTAGCACCCTTATGTCCACAGGACTCAAAGGGAACTGCAGAGGAGCAATTGAGACTAGTATTGTTATGAGGAGTCAAACTACTACACACCTGCAGAGGAGCAATTGAGACTAAGGTATACTACTGCTCCTCTGCCTGTAATATCGACCTGACTAAGCCATAAATCAATCCAAATAATGGAACTACTGTCTGGAGCATTGTGCTGACACCCCAGAGTGATATCTACAGTGCATCAGTAATAAATCACAATGACAAAGAGGGGATGGCAGCATGGCCACAAACAATGGGTATCCTTGGTGGGGGCCCTGGGCAACAACAAGTTTGAGTTTCAGTGGCTCAATGAAAAAATAAAGTTTATTTGGATATTCCCATAAAAAATGCCATCTAATGCCATTGATGCCCATTTTTTGATGGATTGGATGGGTGTGGTCCCACTCTATCATCAAGATGGACAGGTGGGTGGCATGAGCTCGAATGGCACAGGTATGGCACCCATACCACAGATCTGTCCATCCTGTGATGGATGGTTACGGTGTGCAGCCCTAGTTGGGTCCAAGTGTCTTGCAGGCCAGAATGTCAAGATTCATACAAGTCTAGTCTAGTGCTATGTTTATGAGGTTGCACCATTATCCTGCACTTCCCACCCAGTCAGTTATTGCAGCTGTCTTAAGTGGTGAAGATGACATTCAAGTTGCCTTCTGATGCTAAGCCCTTATTGAAAGGTATCTTCCTACTTACAACACATATAATTACATCTCTTGCAAAAGAAATGACAATTTGGTGGATTTCACTCCACCAGAGGCCATGATGTGCAAAGCACCTTCATGGCACAACATGCTATGCCTCTCAGATCCAAAAGGACCAAAAATCAATTTTTGGAAAACCCCTCTTTGTGGGGGGACTTTACTCAGTTGACAGGTGGACTCAATCATGCAGCAGGCTTGAAAGCCACAGATCACACAAAGCAAAAAGGCTAAAAACCCAATGTACTCCCCAATCACCTCACATCCTTAATTGCAAGCAAAGTGTCTTAGGGACATGGTGGAGCTCATGAGATGCAAGCTCAACACCTCAGCTGAAAGCCACAAAGGCAAAGATTGTCTTGTATATTTTGGTATCATCTTAGCAACCTATGATATGCATTTACAAACAGCCTACACACAAAAGATGTATTTAGAAAGGCTCAAAGGAGCCAACAAACAGCAGTGCATTTGCGTGGATTGCTTCCCCATAAGGCTCCAACTGTATTATCTATTTACTGTATATATATGGTAAATACTGTATATGTATATGTATACCCTCCAAGCTGAAAGTCAGGTATACAGTAAATATACGGTATATAGTTGTTTAGACAGTTATAGACAGTTACTTCACTCATACAGTTAAGTAAGAGCATCAATGGGTCTGCTTCTTGCAGTGACTCACAGGCATTGACATGTAATATACTCAGCAATTGTCAATATTTTTCCCACCTTCATTCCCAGCTGCCAGAACCCATTTTCTCATACAACCATGAAGCCATTACTCTGTTATGGCATCACAGCCATAAGAGCGTTAGCTCAAGGTTCAGTGGGCCAAGTCTCTGTGACTTGGTTCAAGGGTTCAATGGGGCCGGCTCAAGGAGACCAGATCAGAGGTTTAGTGTCTCAAGGCTGAGTCAGACAATGACTCAGTCCGCAGACAGAGTCGATCTCCTGGTTTCACAGAAGAGGAGGATGATGAGAGAGAAGCAGAGGAGGATGAGGAACACAAGAGTTCCTTGAGGTGTGCTTAGGTCAAGCAAAATGTAAGCCAGCACAAGCAAGTTGTGATTGAGAGAGTGTACAGGGCAAGGGATGCAACAGGAAATGGGACAAAGCTAAGCTTGGGGCATTCCCCAGCTTCTACAGGTGCTTAAATACTGTATGTAGCGAGGCTGTACAGTACCATAAGCAGAACTATAGATAAGGGTAAGTCAAATAGCAAAAGTAACTCAACAATAGGTGAAACACAATAGGTGAAACACAATAGATGAAACAATAGAGACCATCAACATCAAGGGATAAAATGGTAGTCAAGGGAACGAGGGTGATAAGGGAGAACAATAACAAAAGGGATTATGGACAAACCGACAGGAGGGTAGATCACAACATACTCTCATATAGACCTCCTATGGACAACAGTGCATGGTTGTGCTTGTACATGGTCTCTGACTGGCACAAAAATCAATGGGAGTGAGTTATCATGATGTGTGCTTGACAACCAGCCATTGACCTTCTTTAGAGAAAGGATCTGTCAGTTGATGAAGTATAGGCAACTACATACAAAGCAGTAGTAGTAGGGGTTGTAATTTATAAGTCGCATTCAAAATTCTTGGTCTTTGTGACCGCACCTTCTTTGAGACTTGGAACAAGTTCATCTAACTTCATCATGTCTGTATCATCAGCATGGACTACTGTGGAAGATCAACTCAAACACTTGTGTCATCTTTACCCTCAAGTGTTCCTTCTGCAACTGAAGATGGCTGTATTGCCACTGTGTTTAACCACATTCCTGAATCTGAGGATCCAGATGACCAATGGCCTGTTTTTAACCATTGAATGGATGCACTTTTTGGTGAAGACCTACATGAAAATGGCCATCTCCTCAATGTCAAGAGAGGTCCATTTGGAATGGACATGGTCGTTCAGTATGCCACAAATGCTGTCCGAGCTGGCAATCTGCTTTGGGAGCCAACAAAGATAAAACTAGATAGGCTCCTCACTGAAGTTCGATACTTGAGGTATGTACTTGACTCAGACTAATATTTATTCTCATTACTAATGTCCATACACCCAGTGAACACACAAACCCAAAGACAAAGCTCACATTGACCATTCTGGCACTCAAGCAAAGAACATCTGCTGTGGAAGAGGAAGACGAGGACACAGATTTAGACTACGCACCTCCAAAGCAACCACACCCAGAGCCAAAGTCACCTACCAATGTTTTTAACAGTCAAGGCGAAGAGGAGATGGAACACACCAACTTAGGGGAAAGGCTGGTTTGTGAATTAAAGATGGTACTGGATTTCCATTGATCAAACTTTGTTTAGCAAGTGAAACATCCACCAGGAGTTGTCGCTCACAAGGTAGGTGTTAGCATATACATATATCTTACTTTTCTTTCCTGTACTGATAAAAATAACAGGCGAAAACCACTGTGAAGGGAAAAGGTGCAACAAAGACAAACATGAAGAAGACAGTGGGGAAGGATAGTGCCATGGTGAAAAGGAAGACAGGATCAGCGATTGACCCACTGGATATCAAGACTGATGAATCTGATGGTCAGTCTGCTCTTCGAGCCCTTGAGGCCCAGGAGCAAAGTCAGGGTGCTTGCCGTGGGCCAGCAAATGGAAGTTTGCAGCACTTTCATGACCCAGTTCCTGTTTTGACCAAGGATCGTTCTTTGCAATGGGAGTTTAAGTGCAAGTATTGCCCATGGTACATTTATGTTGTTTACCTATGTGCAGGTGTGATTGAAATTCTGTCTCTAGTCTCCATTCAGTTGTATGGAATGTCAGCGACAAGGACATGACATTTGATGATGAACCAAAGCTGCCAAAGCTTAATAACCTTGCTAGCCATGCCTCTGAGTGCAAGAAAACTGATCACAAAGCGCCATGTGCTAGTGACCAGCCCTTCACTCACACTCGCTTGAATATCAAGCAGAGTGCTGACCTTATGGCCAAATATCTTAAAGCAGGCGAACTCAACCCAGCCATCATGCCAACTCAAAAGGGGTTCCTTTGACTCTTCTCTGTGTGGATACTTGATGAGAGCCTCCCTTGGACAACAGGCGAAGCACCATCGCTTGATATTCTCTTCAAATATTTGAAGGTCAAGTTTATCCTTCCAAGCGATACAACAGTCAGGAATCAACTGGGCAAGATATTTCTTGAACTACATGGGAAGGTTGTTCATGAGTTTGTGGTACATCCTCTCCTGTTTCAGTTGGCTTCTATCTGTTAATGTGCTTTAGAATGTAAAGTTGAGAATTGCATATGCAACAGACACTTGGACTATGTGGCAAATGGTTTATACATTTGCCTGCACTTTTGGCTCCTTCATGAATGATGACTGGGAACTCATCCAGCATGTCATAGACTTTGCTCCTCTTCAGGACAAGGAGCACAAAGGCTTATATGCAGGAAAGGCTTTCATGGATAGTGTATGCAAATGCGGTGGTCTTGATAAGATATGTCTTTTTGTTTCGCTGTCAAACATTCTACAATTTACATGGGTGATCTCTACATGATTAGTTTGACAACCAACAACGCTTCTGTCAATGACATTATAATTGAAGTTGCTGGGCAAATAATCCTGGAAAAGTACTTGTTGTTCAGGCATTTTTCGCAGCGATGGACGAGGCAGATTCCCCTGACAATAATGACTACTTTCTTCTTCACAAAGAGTCATCAATACACTATGACCCAGACAGTGATGAGGATCATATAGCAATGGAGTATGAGAACATGGATTTGGAGGCAGTGGATGCAGATGGCGATGAAGTCCTCAATATAACAGAGGAGAAGGCAATTGAAGATATTCAGCATAGCAGCCCACTAAAATTGGTATTCAATTTGTCTCCTGATTTATTGGTCTGCACTTATTCAGCCCTTTGTCTAGCTGTGCTTTGTAACAACAAAGATTGTATCATCACCTCAGTGCCGTGCCAAATTCTGCAAGCTCACGCACAAAAAATATGCTGGCAGTCTAGAGAAGAAAGCACATGCTCACCTTATGGTGGTTCGGGATGTTTGAACATGATGGAATTATACACATGCAATGATTCGTCAGGCACTGTTACTGAAGGAGGTAAGCATACCATGGGCCATGCATATTTTTGTCTCAAGTTAAGTTTCAGTGTAGGCTGTCAATGCATGGGTCTTCCACTCCCCAAGTCTTCATGGATGTATTCTTTTGCCAGCTGACTGGACATTGTTGGAACAGCTAGCTGATGTTCTTGAGGCACACCCTTTTCTTTTGAACTTTAAGACACAACTGATTGTAAATAATAGGTTTTTACCCAGGTTACACTGCAAATGTCATGGGCATCAATCCCAACAATCCCATTTGTCCTTCCAGCATACAAGAAGATGGATTGTCATATGGTCAAGGTATCCAAAGAAGCAACATATGGTCCAGCTCTATGACATGCTGCACTGGCAGGACAGGGCAAGCTCTTAAAGTACAGGGTGCTGGCTGAGAACAACCAGTTCTACACTATCGCAACAGGTTCGCAGTCTAGTGTCTGAATTTGATATCTTACTCAAAAATTCTTGATGGCAGTTCTCCATCCATTCTTTTGAGCAGAGTGGTTCAAGCATACTGTTTTACAGGACCTCTGAGGACCACAAAAGGCTGCCACAGAAAGGCTAGCTGTTGAGAAGGCTGAGACGTTATTCATATATGTTGCTCAGGAGTACTACAATAACTCGGTGTCAGACAATTGTGAACTGCCAGAGACATCTCCATCGAAGCATGGAAATTCAAGCGCAGGTAACTGGCTTGCAGATGTATGCGATGTTGAAATCACAGCCACGTTACCCACTGAGCAATCAGAAGACAACATGATGGAGGAGATCCGACGATATTTCAAATTTGAAGGGAGCCAGGGCAACATTGACAACCCTCTGCAATGGTACAAGGTATGGTTATTGTGATATTCAGTTGTTGGTCTACTAAGCTCAATTGTTTTCAGAAAAATGCACAGTCCTTCTCTACACCTGCTCACATGGCAAGAGATAGAGATTTCTTTGCTATTCCAGCAACAAGTGTTCTCGAAGTCACACCACATTTGCACAGATCTATGGTCATTGCTGAAGGCAGAGACCATCTCAGAAGCTCTGTTATCGAAGGTATGGATCCAGGAGGGACTCTTGGATGTGAACAAGCTGAAACCACCACAAAAAAAGCATGGCTCTGCTCAGTAGATTTTGTAATACAATAACTGTATAAACAACCATATAACTGTATATATAGTGTATATAGATAGTAGGCACTGTATATGTATATTTACGCCGCTGGCTGTATACATATACTATACTATCACCTATGGGGAACTCGCCAGTTCACAACCATCTCGCCGATTTCATTTTCCCCTGTATCTGCCTGAACAACTACATTTAAAACTTTGTATTTATACTATTGAGTGCCATTAATGTCATTCTAGCAATGAAAAACAGAGGTCCATCAAGTGGTTTTCAAGTTATATTTTGGCTGGGGGTCACCCCTGCATCACACCTTCTGTCATGGTGGAGTGTGGAGTTTGATTCCAACTGGGTGATCACATATGCCAACTCCGAGGGGTCTGGGGTCACTGCTATTCTATCCCCATAATGCCATGTTACAGACGGTCCAGTCGGCCAGCACAAGACCACACGTATGAGCAGTGGCTACAGGCTGCTTTGAGTGACTACAACAATGGTATACATCGATCTTTTGCTCATGCGGCACTGGCCCATGATGTGAGCGCTGCGTTCCGTACATTGCGAAGTCCTTATCCAATAATTTCCAAGGTTTCCTGCCAGACGCTACAAGACAGAGCTTCTGGGAGGCATAGGTCACGTCAGGAAGCCCACCAGGATAGCCAGCTTCTCAAGCCAGCCCAGGAAAAGACGTTGTTCAATTGGTGTGACCAAATGTCCACAAAGGCGATGCCTCTGGATCAAAAGGCACTGCGTGCTCACGCTCTGGACCTCTCTGGCCAGTACCCCAGAATTAACTGGCACTATCAGTTCATCAAACGCAATTCCGGTCTGACTTTCTCAAAAGCAAGAGCATTGGATCCGACGCGCGCACAAAATTTCAATAAGGCCGTAGTCCATGACTACTTTGCAAAACAACAGGAATTGGTGGATAGTTACAACGGGATACCACCAGAACATCAGTGGAGTATGGATGAGAAGGGAATTCAAATGGGAGGTGGCCGTAAGAACAATGGAAGGAAGTTCTTATTCATGAAAGAATGGAAACAGCGATACCGTATCAAGAGTGACTGTCTGGAGCTCGTCTCCATCATTGAGTGCATTTCAGCAGGCGGATTTATTATGCCATCGGGCTTTGTCCTCTCAGATGGCCCACTGCCTGACTGCCGGGATTTGGAAGGTGTCAGAAGGTAAATTTTAATCCAGCGGTATGGCAGCAAGAATTAATATCTTCATCTTTGCAGCATCGCAACGTCCCCTTCTGGGTGGACAGATCACGAAATATGCGAGCAATTGTTCCATTCTGTATTCATTCCATTTGCTACTACACATCGTGTTAACAACAAGCCAATTGTACTGACCCTTGATGGGCACAGCTCACACGAGACCCCAGCCATGCAGCAACTCGCATATGACAACAATATCATACTGTTCTGCTTCCCTTCTAAGACAACACACAAGCTTCAGCCACTTGATGTGTTGGTTTTCACACCAGTCCAGCACACGTGGTCATCGCATTGTGACTGCCGCCTTGCTGAAGGTATCAAGATCACACGTTATAATGTCATCCATGAATACATGGAGATTTGGAAAGTTATCACCCCGGAACTCATTCAGAATGCATTCCGCAAGTCCGGAATATGGCCCCTCAATCTGTCGGTCTTCACGGAGGAGGACTTTGTGCCTAGCATGGCATCGTCATCTTTGTCGTGCTTCCCATCCTCATACCCGATAGAGGTTCCGACCTCGCCTCCAGCAATCAGCTTGGACCTCAGTTCCAACTCTGGTGACAGCGATTACAGTGCCTTGGACTTGGAGGAAAGTGCCATGGACGTGACCAGCACTCATGAATCCTCAACCACTAACCCACACTTGTGTGCGTGCAACTCAATAATCACGCGCGCGTCTTCGGCACAGACCACGGAGGGGGTCATTTCTAATGACCAAGTTGTCTCTCTGCTCCAAGATCAAAAGCGGAGCCATCAAGAGCTGATTGTGAAAATACAATCCCCTCATCAACAAGTTTCCGTCCTCACACAAACAGTAATCATGCAAGCATTGCAACTGAGTGCGGCGAATGCACACTGCATGATTGCCCAGCGAGAGGCCAACAATTTGCACACGAAGCTGGAAAATCAGTGAAAAACAAAACCACATTCTTCAACAAAGATCAAGGCCCGGTTTGTAACGCATCCTGAGCTGAAGGAAGCATTTGAAGCAGAGGAACAAAACCAAATTACCCAGGAGAGACAAGAAATACAAAAGCGCACTGAGAAAGCTGCTGAAGATTCTGCCCGTGCAATACGAATTAGTAAAGGTACTGTCTCAAAGGTTTTCGACAACTCTCTTTCATCATACAAGTGCAAGGAAAACCTCATGATCATTGCAGGTGCACTCGAGCTCTCAATGGAGGGCACCACATCTGAGCTCACCACATGAATCAAAGAGCACCTTGCTGCACATCCGGAGTTGGAAATCAACCAACGGTTTATGGGACTCTATGGCAGATGACGTAGTAGTATGCTGTATCCCTCCTCATTGTCCCTGGCCTCCAAGTCATCAGGAGGACCCTCAAACGCAGCACAACCGTTTGCGCAACTGTCCTCACTGACACACCACTCGGTTTTTGCTTACAGCACTACACCTTACAATAGTACTGTACCATCATTTCAGACTGAAGAAGAACCAGATTTCACTCAATTAGATGCCCATTACAACTGTTTTCCTTAGTCCCCACCTAATCAAATTGCCTATGGAAATACGATGGGGATGTTTCATCCCGGGCAGACTTCAATTCGGCATGTGTTACATGTCCGTTACTTTTGTGACATTTGTGACTGGCGAGATGGTCGTGAACTGGCGAGTTCCCCATAGGTGATAGTATGGTTGGAGCCTTACTTCCCCGAAAAACGGCTCTCGCGTGCCACCTCCAGTCCGCCTTCCCGCATGCTGATTGCCGCGCCCTCAGGCTTTCCCTCTGTTCTCATTATCGCAAGTTTTAACCAACAGCAGCAGTAAAGAGAATCCATTGTCAGGAAAACGGAATCGCACGGGATGATGAAAATACTTTTGCACACGATGTTGACATGTTGACGTCCCCTTTCTCGCCGAGCTTGCGCAAAATGACAGAACGACGGGCGTTCGAGCGAGGAGAATGTTTTTATAATCAGGATAGCACCGAGGCAGGCGGAAATGCGATGCTTTGATTACTGTAAGAGAGCCATGGGTCACGCGACGATGGAGGCATTATCAAAGTTGACGCCGTTGCCTTCATCGCGGAGTTCGTTGACCGCTCCGTCAGGTAGAAGAGCCACAGATGATGGCACCGTGACACTGCTAGATTGGAGAGAGCTTCTTTAGAAACAATGTGGACCCCATGCAGAATGGATGGGAGTCTGAGAGGGACGGGTGTCGCGAGAGGCCTTCTGTCGATCCCATGGGAAAGCGTTTGAATCCTTCGCAGGAGTGTGATCTGTGAAATGTCACACATGGGTTTTGCAGCGAGCCAAGTGGAGCCACGCTCGAGTTCATGCGACAGGATTGAAAACGGAGAGACCAGAGGACAATAGAGGCCAAGCAAGGCAGCTGAGACTTAAGGATCACACAGGAGTGGAGAGGACGACCCGGCGGCATCATGCAGGCGAAAAGGGGGCATACTGATAGAGACTTGGGGACGCTGTTGAAAAGCTCCGGAACGAGAATGGTAGCAAGCTGAGATTGCCACATTTCAAGTTGGCTCGGCATTTGCTCCACTCACATTTCTTCGGGATGAGGTTGGGGTATTAGAATGGCAAAAGAAAAACACGACCCCGGGTCAACTGAACCAGCAATACCCATTAGCTTTGGGATCTAACGGCACTTCACTTGTCATGACGATCACGCGCTGATGCTCACATGCGAGGCATAGCATGGGGTAAGTATCGTCAGTATAAAATATTACGAACAAGAAAACCAGTGAAAGGGGTAATAACGAATGGTCATCCAAGAAAAGAGCAATAGACACCGAAGATCGGATATCCACCAACAAGGGATTACGACTTTCTGTCATATGGCCACTACTCTGGCTAAGGCCGCGGCAAGGACGCTCGCAGATGACCCGTCCTCCGCCAGTACTGTTAATCGCGCAATATCTTTCGCGAGCTCGTCAATGTACGTTGCGGCGCCGGATTTATGGGCCACACGTGCGCACGCAGCGTGCAAGCGGAGATAATGCACAGAAGGGAGCGGTCGCATCTTGTGATCCGCGGTCCTGAACGTGATCGCACATCGGCGGGATGCCGGCAGGGTGTGAGGGTGCCATGTGACGATCTCATATTGGCCATTATGCTCCTGTCAAGCGAGGACTGCTCAGCTTCAAGGGGTCAAGTCAAGGAGAAAGAAAAAAGGGAGGAAGAACAGCACAGGCTGAATCAGGGGCCAAACAAACGTTGGACGACGTACGGTCCCTTCCAACCAGACGTTTAGGCTCTTAAACTCGACCGACACATCGTGCTCGAGGGTGAGCATGTTCTCGAGGCAGTAGAAACGCGGGGAGGACTCGCAGAGCGGATCGTCGCTCGAGAGACCGGCGTACCGGGAGAGCGTGCGAATGCCGACCGAAGCAGGGATGATGGGCGTCAGTTCGAGCGAAACATCACGCGCCGTCGGGCCCATCGCCGAGGACGGTCTTAACGCGCCAGTGATCGCACATGTGCCCGCGTCGCGCTCTAACGCCTGGAATCAGGTCATCCATAGGACGGCCCGCAGATCTGGGGGTCTATCACCGTGGATGCAGGGCAGGGAGAGAAGCGAGGGGACGCACGAGCGCACGCTTCTCCTCGTAATCCAAAAATGCCGGCACTTCGCCGCCGGGCGGAGAGAGGGACGAGCCTCCGCCGCTCGAAAACGACCGACCTGCGGAAGCCTTGACTTTTTTTTTTCGATCCTTTTTTTTAGAGCCTGCGAACGCGGGGATAATGGAAAAAGGGAAGGTGACGCACAGGCGGCGACGAGGGTGAATATGTATTTTTGCGCGAGGCGCGCGAGGGCGTGCTCGTCCAAGCAGTTGAGGATCTTGGATGCCCAGTCCCGTCCACGCTCCGTGGGTGTCACCGCCGTCGGATTGATTAGATCCGTTGAGCGTTTGATGGTAGAGTTAACTGGTAGTCAGGCAGTTAATGAGAAGAAAGGAATCAATTGTCTGGTAACTAGACAGGAGATTCGACTTGGCCTCTTAGTGAGACCTTCGTACGGTTTATATACCTGTGAGGGTACCGAGAACTTAGTAGTACATTCGAGAGTTGGAACTTGCGAGAATCAGAGGGAACGGAAGGGAAGTATCGACGCGTGGGAGGAAGAGACAAGTAGCTACCACGCGTGACTGGAAGGTTCAAAAATTTACCATACCCGGTTCTTTCCTTTACGCCCTGCTGGACACGCGGTATCATCACCCTCCTCCAAGACTGGGCGACCTCAGCCAGGACAACGCCATCCATTGGGTACTGGCTTGGGGATGGACACTTTTGTGTAGGGGTCATCGTTGTCGAATCATTGGAGATGGGCAAGACAGATAGAGAGTTGGGCGGCCTCAAGACGATACCTGCATTTAATTTGGGCCTCTCGGGTGATACGCATGTCAGTGTCGAGGGCCTCGCTCTTGGCTTGGAAGTCCATGAGTTGGACATCAAGTTGGTGGTAGCGGTATATGTCTGCGGCGACTCCCCAGTTGAGTTCTTTCTGAGCAGCTTTGTAGAGGTAGTTGAAGGTGACAGATGACGCTCGTAGCTGGCGGACGAGCCATAAGGGAAGGGTTTTAAGGGTGGTGTCATGGTCGTTGACTGGGGAGGCGTAAATTTCCATGGCAGATTCAGTCTCAATAGTGATTGCCCCAGGAATTCCAATAACTTTGGTGGGAGAGGCATCCGTGCGGCGCACAAAGCGTGCGAGGGTATACTTCCCACTTCTGGCAGGAAGCCAAAAGTTGGGGGCTTGCCCCAGGTTAGTGACGAAGCCTTCGGGGGCTTCAATGAGACGTTGCTCCTTGGCCATGAGCAAGTCTTGAGTGGCGTACAACTGCTTCTCCAACGATTTGACTTGTTTGTCCATAAGTTCCGCCTCATGGTTTGCTCCTCCAGCTCAAGAAGGCGTGATCATTGGTTGAGGTCATGTTTCTTGAGAGTGGAGAGGAGACCAATGATGATGGTGCATAGAGTTTCAGAGGATATGTCAGGGTGGGTCTCCAATAGGTTGGAGACGGAGGTCGGTGAGAGCGGTCCATCAAAGATGGTGAGGGTAGTATCAATGGGTGAAGTAGACATGATGGGATGAGAGGTTGTGTTGAGTTCTGACAGATTTTTATAGGTAGAGTGGGTCGTTGCGATTGGTGGTATTTCATCAGGAAGGGATAAAGGCGAACGTCTTTTCCTGGTAACCACATTGTGTCGAAGTGTGGGCAGTTCCTCCATTTAACCAAGTATTGATGTCACCGTTGTTTGCCCCATCGTCGATGGTTCAAAATAGTTTCTATCTCTTCTCCTTCTTGCTCCATCACCATATGGGGGTAAGGAGTTGGGGAGTTAGGTCCCTGTGTGGAGGTTTCTATGTATGGCATTAGCAGCGAGGTGTGGAACACGTCATGTATATTCCATGTCAGTGGTAATTTCAGTTTGAACACCACTGGGGAGACTTCTTGTAAAATGGTGAACAGTCCATGTCTTTTCGGTGCCAGTTTGTTAGACAGATAGGGGAGTGACAGGTTCTTGGCTTCTAGCCAAACCTTCTGCCCTTCCTTGAACATTGCTTTGGGAGTGGGTCAGTTTTGTGCTGTTTGGTTAATAGCGGTTATAGCCTGGGTTCTTCTGGTTTCCAATAGCTTCATGCGTGTTTCTGTGAACTCATTGTTTGTGGGGACGGTTCATGATGGTGAATTGATGGGGATATACCCCAAGAGTGCTTCTGATGGTGTCATGTTGATGGTGGCATTGATCTGTGAGTTATGGACTGCTGTAGCCAATGGTAGCCATTGGCTCCAGTCGGTTTGGTTGTGGGTGAGTAGTCGAAGGTATTGTTTGATCCATTGGTTGTTCCTTTTGGAAATTCTGTCTGTTTGAGGATGGAACGCCATTGACAGGTTCTGCTGGATTCCCAATTTCGTACTAAGGGCTTTGCCGAAATGTGATGTGAATCGTGGGTCCCAATCTGATATGATTTTGGTGGGAATTCCAAACCAGGGATATACGTGTTCAAGGTACAGTTGGGCAATTTGTGGTCCTGTTATGGTCATTTGGCAGGGTAAGAATATGGCTGCCCTTGTCGCCCCATGGTCTACTATAGTGAGAATAGCATCAAACCCTTTGCTCTTGGGTAATTGAGTCATCAAATCCAATGCTATTTGCTGGAATGGGAGGTTCTCTTGATGTGAGGGGATCCAGTACATAGGGGTTTTGGTTCGGTGCATGAGTATTTTGTTTTGCTGGCACATGTCGCATCCTGTCACATACTATCACCTATGGGGAACTCGCCATTCCACTACCATCTCGCCGATTTCATTTTCCCCTGTATCTGCTCAAACAACCCCATTTAAAACTTTGTAGTTATACTATTGAGTGCCATTAATGTCATTCTAGCAAAGAAAAATGGAAGTCCATTGAGTGGTTTTCGAGTAGTATTTTGGCTGGGGGTCACGCCTGCATCACGCCTTCTGTCATGGCGGAGTGCGGAGTTTGATTCCAGCTGGGTGATCACCGTACGCTGACTCGGAGGAGTCTGGTCACCACTGCTGTTTTATCCTCTTAATGCCATGTTACAGGTGGTCCAATTGGCCAGCACAAGACCATACGTATGAGCAGCGGCTACAGGCAGCTATAACAATGATATATATTGATCTTTTACTTTTACTTGTGCAGCACTGGCCCATGATGTGAGCACCGCGTTCCGTACATAGCAAGTCCTGGATTTCACTCAATAATGCTACTCCATTACAACTGTTTTCCCTAGTCCCCAATAAATACATTCATCCTGGGCGGACTTTAATTTGGCATGTGTTACATGTCCGTTACATGTCCGTTACTTTCGTGACATTTGTGACTGGCGAGATGGTAGTGGAATGGCGAGTTCCCCATAGGTGATAGTAGTTTCTGATCCACGCATTCACTGACAGCCACCAGTATGATCGAATTACTTTGTGGAATGTTTCATCTCTTCCAGGGTGGCCTGCTGTGGGATGGTCATGAAATTCTCGTAATATTTGCCTTTTGAGGTATAGCTCAGGAGGTACAATGAGTTTGCCTTGCATTTCCCAGACTCCTTCTTTAGTCTTTGTTATGCCAAATGTTCTGGACCATTCTCGATATAAGTTCTGATGGCGTTTTTGAGCTTGTTGGACACGTCCTTTGGTGGAACCAATGAGGATAGTGCAGATGAATAGTTCTGATGGAAGGATCACGACATCCTTGTTGTCCTTGTCACTTTTATTGGCATCTGGTGGTCTAGATAAGAGGTCTGCTGCTGAGTGTTTCTTTCCAGGGACATGTTGTATTTTTAGCCAATAATCTTGTAGGTCGGTGAACCATCTGGCCACTCTTCTGTTTACTTTTCTTGGGTTCTTCCAGTAAGTGAGGTTGGCATGGTCTGTCAGCAGGGTTATTGGATGGTTGGTTCCTGCCAGGTGTGGTCTCCAGTGTAATAATGCTTTGTGTACTGCAAGTAGTTCTCTTTCATATATGTATATGTCATAATTTCATTCTGTAGGTGTGAAAGTGGAGGAATAATAGGCGATTGGATGTCATCGTGGTTTGGTGGGTTTGGTGGGGTTGATTTCTCCCTCCTGTGAGAGTATGCCTCCTATGCCATACGCTGAAGTGTCCGTTTCCAGGAAGAATGGTTTGTCATAATTCGGTTGGGTCAGTACTGGTTTTTCAGTAGTTAGGCGTTTTAGTTCATTAAATGCTTTTTGTTGGTCTTGAGTCCAGTTCCAAGTCATTGCCTTTTTTGTTAGATCTAGTAATGGTCTTGCGATATTGGAGTATCCTGGTATGAAGTATCAATAAAAGCTGGTGAACCCTAGGAAGGCTCTGATATCAGTGGGTGTTTTGGGGTTTGGCCAATTCTGTACGGTGGCCACTTTCTTGGGGTCCATTTGAATGGTGTTTTCCTTTCAACACTACTCCTAGGAATTCCACGGTGGTTTGTTCAAACTGACATTTCTCCTGGTTTGAGGTAGAGGTCAGTGTTTCTTCAGTTTGTCCAATATTCTGTGGATGTAGCTTTCATGGTTTGGATCGTCCTCTTTTGTTGCAATTAATATGTCGTCCATATAAATGGTTAGCCAATCTTCTCGCAACTCTTCTTCAAATATGGCATTCATCATGGTTTGGAAGGTGGCTGGTGAGTTGGTTAATCCAAAGAACATTATGGTGGGTTCGAATAGTCCTTCGTTCGTAAGGAAGCCCGCTTTCCATTGATCTCCTTCTTTGATCCAGATGTTATTGTACCCCCATCGTATGTCAAATTTGGTGAATTTTCCTTTCCCATGGACTTTGTTTATGAGTTGTGGGATTAGAGGTAGCGGATATCAATTTTGTATAGTCCATTCATTCAACTTCTGATAGTCTTGTATGGGTCGTAGTTTTCCATCCTTCTTTTTAATGAAGAAGAATGGGGCAGCATAAGGGGATTTGGATGGTCGTATGTATCCTTTTTGTAGATGTTCCTTGACAAATCTTCTTAATTCTTCCTGTTCGTTTTGTGTCAACGGGTATATTTTTCCAGGTAAGGAGTTGGGCACCCCAGGTTTTAGTTGAATGGCGTGGTCCCATATCCTTGGTTCTGGAAATTGTTGCTGCTGCTTCTTCAGAAAATACCTGACTGTGTTGTTGGTATTTCTCTGGTATATCAGCATGTTTGGCGTCGTTAGGTGAGAGGATGATTCATCCAATATATAGTTCTGAGGTTTCTCTTCTTTTGGGTAAGAATTGAGCTTTCGTGGCGTCAGGTGCTTTAGCAATAATCAGTAAATGAGAAGCATCAATCCATCCTTTGGCCCAGTCAATCCTTGGTTGGTTTGCCACAAACCATGGATATCCTAGAATCATTTTGTTTTCTCCTAGATCCGACAGGAAGAATCTCATTCTAATGGTTTTGGGTCCCGTTCTGATGTCCAGGTCTGTGTAGTGTTGTAATGCTCCTGTTTTGTTGGGGGTTCCATCAACGTTTAGTAGCTTCCTTGGTTGGTCTAGTTTCTTTATTGGAAGGTGGAGCCATTGGGCATATTTCAAGTTTAGGAAATTTTCTGTGGCTCCAGAGTCCAGTAGTGTGATTGTTTCAGCCCTCTTTTGATAAGAATGAAGATATACTCTGACTGTCATTGACTTTCTGTTAGACATATATACATTCTTATCAAAGCTCCTAATCCAGGCTGAACGGATTAGGGAGAGGGAAAATCCGATGAGACTCCAAGTTGAGCGGCTAGCACGTCTTTATCTTGGTCTGATGGTGCTTCTAATGTGGCCCTTGCAGCTGCAATTTGATCTTCAGGGGAAGAAGACGAGCGAGTGTGAGTGGGGTGGGGTGTTTCTACCATGGTAGATGTGTCGTCCCAGTCAATGAGGTTAATATTCTGCTTGTGTCGCGGGCAGTCGCGCATGAAGTGGCCTATTTGGCCACACTCGAAACAGTTGTTGTTGTTTTGGCAACAGTTGTTATTGTTGCCAAGTTGCGTGACTTGTCCTCTGAAATTCATTGGTTTCAGAATGGGGGTGCTTGCATTCTGTTGATGTCCATGGGTACCTGTTGGTTAGCCATAGACCTAGGGGCATTCGACGAATTGTATCCCTGTTGGAATGAAATGATTGGAATGCTCCATGTCCTCCTGGATTGTAGGTATTTTGTTGTTGATATTGTTAGTTCCCATGGTAGGGGAACCCTCCTCTTGGGACAAAGGGTGTGCATCTGAAGGTGTTGTTTTGTCCCAACAGATTGGCCAGCAATTGTTTTCCTTTGACTATTTTGACTATGTTGTTTGATGTCGTCATAGGAGTTCAGGTTCTGCAAGGTCAATATGGTGGCAAGGATGTTCTGTGGTAGTCCCCTCATAAAGAGATGGGTCACAGAATCTTCTCCAAGCTGGTAACCAGCTTCACGAGCAAGCATTTCAAACACTGCTATGTATTGATCAACTTCATTGTTCCTAAGCCGCAGATCTGAGATCTTTCCGGCTGCGCATTGAGCCTTTCCGGTGTCTTGGAATTGTTGTTGAAATTCATGTAGGAATTGCTCCCATACTGCTGGTATGTCATCTTGTGGACCGAGGGTGTTGATCCAGGTCCCAATGCTTCTGGCCCAATTGTCGGTCTCTGGCCCTTTTATAAGGGTTAAGGCCAGCACGACTTGTCAGATGGGGGAGTTCATGCCTATGATGGTTCGATTGGCATGGAGGTAATCAGTCAGTTCTCGAATAAACAAGTCTGCCTTGGTTTGGTCACCTTCAAATGGAACAGCAAGACTTCCGAGGGTCTTGGTATTGCCTGGTTCCGGTTGTGGTATTGGGATCTGAGGTAAGTTAGCATTCGGACCATATTATCCAGGGCCTCCTGGGCCACCTGGACCACTTGGTCCTCCTGGTCCTCCAGATCCTGAAGGATGGCCTCCACTTCATTGCAAAGTGTTTCTAAGAGCTTGGTATGTATTGTTTGGCATGGTGGCATTTGCTCTCCCAGCTGTGGTTGATGTTGCAGCAACGGTTGACGCTGTGGTTGCAACAGTTGTTGTTGGTTGAGTGGTTGTGGTAGTGGCTGTGACTATGGCCATAGTGTTTGCTCTCTGATGGGGAAGTGCTGATAAGGGAAGGTTGGCAGGAAAGAATACAGTGGGGGTGAGGGTGTCGTCGTCGTTTGATCTGACAGTGTCTGGTCTGAGGTCATTGGGGATGGGCATGTTGCATATGTCTCATGCAGTATTGGTTTCTTCTTCAATAGTTTCTGTGCTAGCTGGTTCTGAATGCTTATCGTCTGTATTTTCTCCAGCTTTCGTTTCGTCAAGATTGTCTTGTGTGTCGAGGTTGTAGCGATTCAAATCCTCTCATTCTTCTCTGAGGTAGTGCCTGCCGCTTTCGTCTGGGAATATTTCGTACCAAGTGTCTGCTCCATAGTAGACTGGTACTGTGAGATCGTCGAATACTCGTCCTCCTGATGGATGAGTGATGTAACAGCCTAGTGTTTGTTTGTTCTCTTTGGGTCCAACCCAATACATTCGTGTATTGAACGGTACAGTGAGCCTATTCTGCTCTGGCAGGTAAACTTGTTCCCTGTATGACAAAGCCATGATGAAAGCAAGTCGAATCTAATGTCACTGCCATCGGGTCAGACAATGATTGATTAGATCTGTTGAGCGTTTGATGGTAGAGTTAACTGGTAGTCAGGCAGTTAATGAGAAGAAAGGAATCAATTGTGTGGTAACTAGACAGGAGATTCGACTTGGCCTCTTAGTGAGACCTTCGTATGGTTTATATACCTGTGAGGGTACCGAGAACTTAGTAGTACATTCGAGAGTTGGAACTTGCGAGAATCAGAGGGAACAGAAGGGAAGTATCGACGTGTGGGAGGAAGAGATAAGTAGCTACCACACATGACTGGAAGGTTCAAAAATTTACCATACCCAGTTCTTTCCTTTACGCCCTGCTGGACATGCGGTATCAGTGGGCGCCTCAAGGACGAGGTGTCCGAGCACCCGCGAGCACATGTCATACAGCACCAGGTGGGGATTGGTGGCCGACCGCCCAGAAGAAGAGCCAGGTGCAGCGCACGTAGGCGTCATGCCAGACAATCTGGCTCTGGCAGCTGAATGGGTTGTCTGGGAGAGGCTCGAACGGGGGCGGGTCATCCAGGTGCAACCCCTTGCCGTGAACCATAGCTTGGGTGGAGGTAGTAGGGCGTATGCATGACTGAGCTGAGCAAACGGAGCTCGGGCTTTGGAGAGATCAAGGGGGTGTGAAGGGCATGGAACCCTGTACTATGGAGCACTGACGAACATGAGCATGAGCGGGGAGGGCTGCTAGCTAGCATGACACAAATAATTTGGTTGTGTTGCCACTGCCACTCATCATCACGGTCACGTGTCTCGCTATTCGTGAACGAGTTAAATTGTTCACCAATGAGCCTGCTAATGGTGGAGAGAAGTACTGTTGAACCAGAACCCAAACAGATCAAAGAAGGCAAAGACCTTCATACAAGGTTCTAGATCTGCTCATAGATATTATGCGTTAGATAGAACTTTAGTCTATATGCATATGGGACTGGCAGGTTATGCATACTACACTATCAATCACAAGATGCAGTCTTATGCTGTGTCTAGAATGTTTCAACATCATGTGTCACTGAGTGTGCAATATAGTAAACACCTGTAGTCACCTCTTTTGGTCTTAGGAACAGCCCTAGGTCATAGAGGTATAAATACCATACTATCACCTATGGGGAACTTGCCATTCCACTACCATCTCACCAGTCACAAATGTCATGAAAGGAACAGACATTTAACACATGCCAAATTAAAGTTTGCCCAGGATGAATGTATTTATTGGGGACTAGGGAAAACAGTTGTAATGGAGTAGCATTATTGAATGAAATCCAGGACTTGCTATGTACGGAATGTGGTGCTCACATCATGGGCCAGTGCTGCATGAGTATAAGTAAAAGATCAATATATATCATTGTTATAGCTGCCTGTAGCTGCTGCTCATACATATGGTCTTGTGCTGGCCAATTGGACCACCTGTAACATGGCATTAAGAGGATAAAACAGCAGTGGTGACCAGACTCCTCTGAGTCAGGATACAGTGATCACCCAGCTGGAATCAAACTCTGCACTCCACCATGACAGAAGGCGTGATGCAGGTGTGACCCCCAGCCAAAATACTACTTGAAAACCACTCAATGGACCTCCATTTTTCTTTGCTAGAATGACATTAATGGCACTCAATAGTATAACTACAAAGTTTTTAATGGGGTTGTTTGAGCAGATACAGGGGAAAATGAAATCGGCGAGATGGTAGTGGAATGGCGAGTTCCCCATAGGTGATAGTACACATAGCATCAGCAAACCACAAAAAAAAATCCTGGGTTTTCATTGGTTTCCGCTGGTTTCCCAGTTTCCGGAAACCAAAAACCCAGAAACTGGGAAACCTGGTAGATATCATGAAGCACACTGGAAAACAATTCAAGTTTTCTATGGTCACATCAACCATCTGAGTGAGCAACACTGGCACCTTGCACTGGAATGTGCAGACAATGATGGTGACAATGAATCCCTTCATCGCGCTAATGCCTCAATGATATCTGCATTCCATGCTGATCTGTATATACCTGAGAGTCCCCTCAAGGCTTAGATCCGTACCAGCTCAAATTGACTTCCAATTACAAGTAGAAATGATGTATACCCTATTTCTGACCATTTTCAGTGATTTTTTTCCTACTATACTATAGTTCTACCAGTTTCCATACTTTCGACAGGTTTCTGTTAGTTTCCTAGGTTTCCATGAAAGATACTCTCAGGTTGTTTCCAGGAAACCAGACATGGGTTTCCCAGTCTCCCAGTTTTCCAGTTTCCACTGGTTTTTTTCAGTTTCCTGAGGTGAGAAACCAACAGAAACTAAAATCCATCTTTACTGATGAGATGAGTATACATATTGCTCTACAGTGTAGAGTCTACACCCCAATATCACTTGAGCATTAGCACAACCTCTGAGGTGGGTTGCTTGGCCTGTTAGCTGCACTCTATGCTGCACAAAAAGTACATGTGTTATAACATTATGAGGTGCAGTATTGAAGGACTGGAGCATGAGCTCCAAGGCAAAGCGTGGTGACACCAGGTACTAGTGTGTTAGGTCGAGGTCTAATCAATTGCTTCGCAGCGTCTGGGAGTCGTATGGTGTTGCTTCAGATACCCCTTCTTTCATGGTAAAGTCATTGTGTGGTGAGATTCCAAAAAAGAGGACTCAGGAGTTAAATGATGGTTATGTCGTGTCATGAATGCCTGGAAGCTGCGATGCCATAGCCCTGGAGACGGGAAATCAAGCCATTCCAGGAATTAATGAATGCAGAAATACTGCAAGGCAAGAAGATGAGACCTTGTGCTTGCCCATTGAGGAATATGAATTTTTACTGGCATTGAGATTCAATATGTTGAGGTCGGGGCACCTCTTGTGGCGTCTACTCTTTGCGAAGACATTTCGAATGGAAGCTTTGGGCGCTCAAAAAGAGTTTAAAAACTCGGCGCTTTTACAAGTGACACTGTCAAGTCACTCAAAACATTGAGTTCATTCATCATATTGTTGAACCCACTCACCGTCGTCATGTCGTGGTCACAGCGATATCCACAGCATTTAACATAACACACAGTAATTACGGCCTTTTTTGGAATTCACGCGCACGTCATCCATCATCCATCCAATTGGGTTGTGACTGTTTACTGCCAAAAAATTATTCCGTTACGGGGAGTCGAACCCCGGCCTCCTCGGCACTCAATCATGAAAGCGAGGTATGCTAGCCGTTGCACCATAACGGATATATTGCTATGTACTTGCAAATATATTTGTTTCGTCATTTGATAACTAGCATTTCCGGCAATCTTAGTGAAATGTGCAGCGCGTACACGTGTTCTCTTACTTTTTTTTTCTTGCCTCTTTCCCGCCTGGCTGCCTCAGTCCTTCCCCAACAATACAATGGCAACGGTTTTGCCCTCAGGGCCACAATAACAGTAACAGCCGTCCATGCGTGTGCACTTTTTTTCGTTTTCATTTTCGTGGGCTCTCATCCTCTCTCTCCTCTCCCTCCCATCACCCTTCTTCCAAGCGGTCCCCTGTCGGCGAATCTTTTCTCCAAGCTGCCTCCACCCACTGGCCCCCCTTCCCCTCTCCTCCCGTGTCAATGCAGTGGTGATGACTCAGGCACGACCATGGTGACATCGCGATGGCCACAAATCGTGAGCAGGGCCCATGGTTACTGTGTCGATCTAGCTCCTGTAACGGCGACATGCCCATGGCCGTGACGACGGCACGTTTGCGAGAACAACATTCAGTGGTCGTCATACAAACTCGGTGCGCATTTCCTTTTTTTTTTTTTTTTCCTTTCTTCATCTTGCTTTACTCGCTTTTTCAAACCCTTCTCCACAGAGACGGAACAGCCAGGACCATGGCAATGATACAGTTGTCAAGCTCAGCCTCAAGTGGCTCAGTGTGACACGAGTTGTCGTGTGATCGGGGCTTTACCAGCGCGCATTTTTCGTTCTCTTTCCCCTCTCCCTTCCCCTAAGAACAACAGCCCATTGTCCCATTCCACAAGACAAGACTCTCCAAGTTGATTCTGTCTGTGATGACTTGTTAATTCCCTCTGGCCTTCTTTTTCCCTTGCGTGCGTGCGGTTTCCCTCCGTTTTTTTCCCGTTCTTTCCTCACTATGTTTCATTTGGATTTTTCTCCAATCCCTTCTTCCCTCTCCTCAGTTTCTTCAACCTCCCTCCACGCGTGACGGACCAATTTTCACACAGGAAACCTTGATGGCACACATCTGTGCTTCCCGCGTGTGCGATTTTCGCGCGTTGAGCTGTATGTGTTTTTCTCTTTTCGTTTTCTCTCGTCTCGTTTTCTTTATAGTGCTACCTCTGGCATGGCAGTCCTGCCTGCCCCGACTACGAACATGTGACAGACAAGGCGCGGTTTCCCACTCTTCTTGTTCATTGAGAAGTATGTTTGTATATTGGATTCAGATACTGATCAAAAGCGAGCAGAAATGGGAACGCATAAGGGAACGGGCGTCGATACTGGGTGTAGAATATCCTACCCCACAGTGTTTGTTAAAAGGCCGGAATAAGAAATCGCGTTTCGTATCGTATCGAAAAAGAATTCTAATCTCTTATTATGTTCTATTAAGTAACGTTTCCTTTATCTATTATCAGCGACTTGCTGTGACAATTTCTCCCAAAAGAAATTATTATTATTTACCACTGGGCATGCATCACCCTCAAAGGCCCATCCACAGACACCGTTGACATGGAAAACATCTAGGATAGCGGCCACCTTCCATCCAGGAGTCGGTGCCTGGTGACTGTAGCATTCTCATACCCACGTCGTGTACGTTGTAAAGTCATCCCGCGGATCTCGCGGGCATTTGTATGACCCCATTTGCACCCATTCGCACGAAAACGTTGTCTGGTCTCCCTGGCGCCGCCGCATGTCTCGCCTCGCCAGCGGTATAGGGCAACAGGGGTGGCGTTGCTTTCCTGAGGACGATTCTTCCCAGGATCCGCTCTCGTAAACCAGACACGCATCCTTCCTTCCATACTTTGACTGAAAGCCTGATTCTCGTAGAAGGTCATCGTACTTATGGGACTGGGACACCGATCAAGAGCGCCCACGGGGGAATACCAAGGACCTATAATAACGAGCAATATCCAGCTCTCGGCCAGTCCCGGGGGAAATGCACCAAACACTCGCGCCTTTAATGTGCCCTCGTTAAGACCGCAATTGAATGCTTCTCTGCCCCGGCCACAACGATGTTTCTGGCATGGCCTCTTCATTTCATTGGGGTACAAAGCGTACCTCGATCGGAACGAACTGAGCGTGAACGTGGAGGCTTCATTTAGTTGCTTACTCAGGGTCTGAATAGATCTCCACGCTAGTTGTGCGGACATCATGTTCTCGCGAATGTAGATGATAGGATGGGTGGAGACCCCTCACTTTACTCAATCCATGCAGCACTACAGTCGTGGATCGCGCTAATTGTAATCAGCTGGTGTCTCCGGCGCCGGGGTACAGACAGGGTCCATAGACGTAATCCAACGCGTGTCTTGTGCATAATGATCGGGTCGCATGTGGATGCTGCTCTAACAGGCCCGACGAGTGAAGGGCGCGCAGTGGATCGGACGGCGTCAAGCGCAAGTTTGCAGCACCGGTGACAGCGCTTAACTGATATGCATCCAAGGCACTGAGGATGCCTCCGTCTTCTATCATAGGGCCCCTCTATGCCAAATGACGAATCTTCCTTCCCTTACCTCACTATCTTTAACGAGCCCGAAGCGCAAAGTGAACCGCAGCCCACGGCAAGGATGCACGCGTCAGGGACAACGAACAACGATCTTGGCTTCGGGTGCGCATTCGCATAAAACGTGCGAGAGAACGAGGGTGCCATAACGCTCCACGCCGCCGGGAGGACGGGTCACCTTTGCTGAAATGGATGGGGGTGGAAGGGCTTGTTCTCGATTCTGAAGTCCTATATACGAGAAAGACCTGGCTGCTGCCGTTCAAGGACGCGAGAGGGATCTGTGACCGCATGCGCTTATTTGAAATGGAACGGGGGTCAAGACGTGATTTTGGAAAGCGAATGCCCGGCCGCGATCGGGTGGAAGGGGGGGGGGGGGGGGGGGATTGCAAGCAGCGATAGCAAAGTAATCTCGGGGACCGGGTCGTTCATCAAGAAGCCAGGCCACGATGCACTTTTGAGAGTCGCAGGTCGAAAATAGCGCCTTGGAAGTGTGAACGTATCATTCGGGCAGCTGCGTCGCCCGTTTAAAACAGGTCAATGATACACGGTGGGAGCGCGAGGGAAGGTTGTCGCAGCAGCCAAGTTACAAGCGCGCCCATAGCGCCCACGAGGACGTGGACGATGTAAGAGGAATGAATGACCTGTCTGTCATGTGAGTTTCCCTTGAATTTCTGTGCGGCCCCGTCGATGTTGACGGAGTGGACTGTTACGGTGTACGACGAACGAAAGGTTGCTGTTCGCATAACGGTCACCTTCTGAAGTTCACGCGGTCACGTGTCAGTAGCCATCGTTGATCCACGCAATCTGAGGGTACGTGGCCACACTCTTCATCTTCCTCGACCAATTCGCTCTCTCGTAAAGGGGACTCTGAAGAGTCGCCATTGGCGACAATGGGCATTCATCGAGAATCTGGTGTTGTCGATGATAGCAAAATTGAAACCGGATAGTAAAGAGTTTCCTCCCTTCACCCCCTCTCCCACCCCCCGTTGTGGGCGGCCGGAGGGCAGACTGCTTCCGATTCGTACGCTGACCGCTGTACCGCCGAGGCCCGCATCGTCCTTGTAGCCTCTCCTGTCATTCCTCTTCTCGAGACGTCCACCTTGTGGACTCGGAAGATCGACAGTAAACCGGTGACATGCGATACGATGCGACGACGTCCCCTTAAAGCCGTCGCCAAATTTTTTTTTTTTTTTTTTTTCGCATTATCGAATCTGCGACCCCCCACCTCTCATATCTCTTTCGCCGTTGCGGCATTTCTGTTGCGCCCGATGTACCCGTTTGGTGATGTTACATTTGACAGATCGGGCAGCTGAGCCATGCGGACTTCCAGAGGGCTTGGACGATGTGATGATTCGTGAGCGCGATAAGCTTGTTCGGAGGGCGGCCTCCAGTTCCTTGCGGCTGCGCAAGAAATGCGAGGAACTCGTGTAGCGCAAGGGAAAGGGGACGATTCCTTCGTGGATTGATTGTTCTTTCGTGTTCATACCGAGGTATATCGTTCAAAGTTGATGGGACAGGTGCACGCAAGGTAAAGGGTCGCTTGGGTTTTCTTGCCGAGCATTGCGTCCAAATATTGGCTCACAGAGGGTCAAACTCGTGAATCCTCTGACTCGGCTTTGTTTTCCAGGAGCGGAAAGGCCATTTTTCGGTTGTTTGGTGATCACGGTGAGACAACTGAAACGGTCACCCCTTCTTCGCCCTCCGGTCAATCTGAGCTGCACCCCGTAAAGGTGTGGCGTACGCAGTTCGACACAACTTTCGATAACGATGGAAGGCTCATGTCGGACCCTTGAATCATCATGAACGTCCTTTGTTGTCCCCCGCATAATGGAAGCTCTGACTTTGACAGCTTAAACTGCGTCGGGACTATGCTGCCCTGGACATGAGGACCGGGAACGGGAACAAGCGTCTACGGTTGTGCAGCATCTCGTTCTGTTTTCCAGGATGACTAAATTGACCTGTCACGTCTCACCGTTGATGCCCCGTCATGATTGATGGAAACGAATCCTGTTCTTAACAGAAGAGTCGTAACGCGTAACATTTGACAGCTGGAACAACTGAATTGGTGCGGTAGACGTATACTGATGTACGGTGAGAGTGGTAGAGATATCGTGGGTCTTTGAAGAACCAAAAAGGCATGGCCTAAAATCCGTAGGCATCAAGTCCGTGTCTCTGTAAGAGGGTTGCTGTAGCCCTATGAAGGGAGCCATCAACAGAGTTCCCACATTTTCACGTAATCGCTATC
Organism: Russula earlei; assembly: GCA_025769875.1. Taxonomy (NCBI): domain Eukaryota; kingdom Fungi; phylum Basidiomycota; class Agaricomycetes; order Russulales; family Russulaceae; genus Russula; species Russula earlei. The sequence continues at coordinate 46,880 of JAGFNK010000214.1, read as the reverse complement.
CGCCAGCGTCAGCGTGATTGACATACGAAAGGAAAAAACATACATCTTCAACGCGCGGTCTTCCTCACTCGTTGGCCATGTTTGAGACCATTTGTCCTGTGCCTGAGCGAAAAGCTGCATCGCATCTGGATGGCGGTGATTAGTTATTTCCAAGTATGTCCAAGGGGCTCAGAGCGCGCACCGTTCGCCCCGTTCAGCCACGGCTTGTCGCCAGCGCCATCTGGGAACCAACCGTTGGTGCCGCCGACAGCGACATCGAGAATGAGGTAGAACGCTGTCGACGGAGAAAGCGTCAGCAAATAGCGAATGGGGGAGGAGGGTCGGCCGCCCGGGGAGTTGCACGCACGCTGATCGAAGGGAGCCGAGTTTCCGCGGCCCGCCCAAGGATTGGGAAGGATGATCTCCTGCGACGCGTTGGCGACGGACGTTGGGAATTTGCCACGCTCGAAGAACGGAATGTCGAATCGCAAGTCGAGCATGTGTTGAAGACGGTTGTCGACGTAGACGCGACTTTTTTTTTTTTTTCAAAAAAAAGCGTCGGGGATTCGGGGATCAGTGTCCGGTAATTGGGGAAGGGAGAGAGACGTCGGAAGGACGAGAGAGCCTTACAGGAAATCCTCGGTCCATTCGAGGGCGAATGTGTGAAACTGGTCGGCGTAGGTGGATCGCCGCACCGACCACCAGCCGTAGGTCTTCGACACAGCATTCAGCCATGTCAGGGGGCCCCAGTTCAAGGATCCTCGAACGTAGTTAACGCCTCTGCAAAGACGGTCTCTGTCAGACGCGGCGGGGACGGGAACGCTGAGCGGGACATACTGAGCGGGATACTCCGGGCCGTTGCCGCGCGCTTCCATGATGTCAATCTCACCTGAGACGGAACAGGCGTCAAGTCACGGTCCCAAATAGAGGGTCGAAAAGCCCTATAGAGCTCACCGCTCAGTGGCCAAGGTCCATAGGTGTTGTTTTCCGGGAGCATCCAAATTGCGGGCCATATCTATACAAGAGGGGATTCAGACGGCGATAAGCGGGTGTGGGAGAGAGACGAACCCAGTCCCTAAAGAAAGCAAGAAAGCTGTCAGCTCAGGGGGGGCCACTGCCAAGAAAGGAAGGCGTCTGGCCTCGATACTTACCCTCGTGGCAATTTGGCTCGCACCTCGACCTTGCCATAGCGTATGCTGCGTTTGCCTTTTGTACTGATACGCGCGCTCATGACCGGATTGATGACCGTGCCGGCCGTGAAGTTGCTCACCGCGCCACAAGCCGTCAAGTTCGTGTTCGTGCAGCCCGTCAGATTATACGTGTATCCGTTGAAGATCGCCTCGCGACCGATGACATCAGACGTGAGCGTGGGAACGATATACAACTGTCCATTGCGAACGAACGAGTTGTTAAGCGATGCCGTCGTCATCTCAAATTCACCATTCCTGCCATGATTTTTGTCAATTACGGCTGTAAAATAAAAAAGAAAAGAAGTTGGGGGGAGGGTAGAAGATGACCCACCCATATCCTCCCAGGTCGACCTCGCGCATCCAGACGCTAGGGTCGATGTCGCTGCCGTTAAAGTCATCCTCCAGGACGGGGCAAAGGCTCCCGATCAAAGAGACACTGCGCCAGCCGTTGAAGCAACGAAAGGCCGCCGCGACGACGCCGAGCAGCAGCATGGAATAGGTGAGGAAATATGAAATTCGCGCGGCCCTGTCCTTCTTGCCGACCCACGGCTTGGTAATTTCTCCAGACAACATCGTGGAGACCGGGCGTTTGCGCCTCGCGAGACGCGAGCGTGTGCCCTGATTTCCGGTGGAGTAGAGAACCGTCGGAGGACGAGGGCGAGGCGAAGAGAATGCCTCCCGTGGGCTGGACGAAGGCCGCCCCTGGAGGTCTACCGCGCCGTTTTCCAGCAAGCTGTGTGCGCTCATCGTCCTTTGCGCATCGCCAAAGCCGGATGCGGCGGCCCCGTCACCGAGACCGAAGCTTATGACGCTCGCAACGGGGGTGAGGGGATTCGTAGCCTCCATGATAGGGGTGGAGAAAGGATTGGCGGGGGTGGTGGCGCCACTGGAAATCGTGCTGATTGAACTGCCCTGACGATCTTGCGGGCGGAGGGGGCCCATGATTGATCCGCGGGGCTGACGTGGCGGCCGGGCAGGAGTGCCTTCATGGTCAGATGGGCCAGAGGGATCGAGGAAGAACGGTCGGGGTGGGTGCAAGGTCTCCTCGGGGGAGACACCTCTTGCTGAGTTGGGTAAGGGCGAAGACATAGCCAGCAGACGCAGGAAAGCGGAGGGGGAGAGGATCCTGACCAGAACTTGGAACACGAGCAGGACAACGGGTCTTTAAAAGGAACCACGAGGAGTCGCGCCAACATTATTAAGACACCCATCAGCTTAATGGGCAGCGTCTCAGCAAGACGGGTCCTTGAGAGTGGGACCCGATGGATCAAAGCGAGCACGGAACCCTTGGCTGTGGCGCAAAGGGACGCAACATCTCGCAGGACGCTCAATCACCGCAAGCACATAACTGTCCGAAGTCTAAGGAGATGGGACATCTAGAACAGCTAGGAGGCGGGACAATACAATCCTGGCCGACACGGAAGTCGAACGGGCACCCCTGGCAAAGTTCTTTGCAAGTTGGGAACGAGTTCACGCCGGCGAGATTCTCTGAGCGTTTGCCGGATTATAATGGGAGGTGGCCGAAATCAGTCGTGAGGCCGAGGTGAGGCTCGTCACGGCTTCCTTTTCTCAGCGGTCATCGATTTTCCATATTCCGAATGGGAAAGGAATGGCCCCCGAATCTCCAGGCCTGACAGTCACCATAGCACTAGCGCCCTTCTTGTCGGTCGATGGCGTGGGGCGGAGCGCACCTTCGCCGCGAGGGGACAATGCCCTTGCAAGCGTGATAAGCAAGCAGGCAGGAGAACAAGAATCGAAACGTGTGCGTGTGACTATGACGTTGCCCACCCTGACGTTTTCACACACCACAAAAAATACACCGCCGGGCCGTCACCCCACGCGTGACGTCTCTTCCCATTCACGCCTTGGCGACAAATGCAATATGATACCCATCCGAACAACAGGGGGGTACCTGTAGGAGAAATCTGCCCGTTGGAACTCTCACAACCGACTGCTCGGTCTCGATGAAGAGCCCATCTATCCTACCCCATGTAAAGCCATGCCGCGCGGTTGATCGGTCTCAACCAGCGACGTGGCGTTGGTTCATAGACAGCGCCCCCTTTCGTAAACCCGCGTAGATAGAATGAGGTCGGACCCCCGATCCGGTATTATACGTTCACCTTATCGCCAATTGCGCCTTCTTGAACACTACGCGTGCATTTCAAAGCATATCCTGGCCCTGAGATGAACAGGTCATGGCGGAACACTTGAACTCGCCATCGCCCGGTGCTCTCCACATCGTTATCCATTGGACCGCACTTGGAATACGCCGGCTCCAACCAAGCCCACTTCTCCGACTGTTTTCATGAATGTAGAAAAGAAATATGCCATCTTGTGACTCGCCTAGGAACTACCTTTGAAGGAAATGGCTCCATATACGCTTCGACCGTGTCCATCTGAGTGACCCGTCGACACTGTTTTCGCAGATGCTCAAATTGCTTTCCTCCTCTGCGGGTCCTTGATTCCATTCTAGTCTGGCGTAGAGTTGTATGACTCCACACTTGGTACGTTAGGATTCGGAGAAACGACGCTGCATCCGCATGATGTTCTCATCACGGTCGGCTTCAGCCGTTGGCGGAGTGGTCCCTAAGAATAACTTTGGCCTGATGTATGGGCCGATCAAGTCTGAGCTCAACCCTATTACAGCCTGTTAGGTGCTGTGCTTCACCTGTACATCGGACCGGTTGAGGAAACCATGGCCTGGTGCGCCCCCGGACTCCAGGTTTACGCTCAGTCGAAAGAACAGCGCAGCGAATGTCGAATGTCGTAATGGCGTTCTGAACAGCTCGGAGGTCAGACGGAACCTGTACAATAAGGTGCTTTTGAACAGGGTATCGAGCTGGACATAGACATGCATTGTTGTTGAACACTGTCGCGGATTCCTAGATTGTTCCGAGAAAACTGACTGCTATGAGGCTATCTGGAAGCCTCGGGATTCGGAAATTTAATGTATAACATCAAGCTCAAGCCTGTCAAGCATTTTCAAAGCTAAAGCTGGGTGCCAAGCGGATGTAAGGTGTATCACAAAGGAAAGGATGGGCCATCGATCGACTGTTGTCGCTGAAAATTGAGGTCGCGGAGTGCGAAAGTCGACAACCAGCCAGCCACAAAGGTTAACGTCACAAATTTTAAATTTTCTTTTCCTCTCTCAGACAGGACAGACATTGATCTTATCGCTCCCAAACGCTTGCCCAAATATCTGCCAGGCCTCCGGAGAAAAACTATTCTGCGTCTTCGATCATCATATCTTCCACCCCGGCCCGTCGTCGAGACATGCGAGAAAAAATGCGCTGTGCATTCAGATGCGCTTTTTCTCCGTTCAGCAACCTCCTGCTCCCAGGCTGCGCACGGCCCATTGAGTAATAGCTCTCGCTCCTTCCTCGTTTCGTCACCGTCCGGGAGCGCTCCCGACCGTGGAGCGACAATTGTTCTGGTGGCGGTTCACTTCCATGTGGCGTTGGACATTTCGGTGCCTTGGATGGCCCCGCTTGACGGGTTACGTCTCTGATTACTAGCGCTGGCGTTCTGTCGTGACAACCCTTTGCGTACGCCTTGGCTGCTCAAGCCGTCAGCGTGTTAATGGACCGTTTATGTCCCCCAAAGCCCATGCGGGACCAAGACGTTACGAAAGCAGAGCATCGTGATCCGACTGCCGGCTACCTCGGCTAAAAGAACACCATCCGTCGCCCATGCTGCGCTCAAGGTCGTCGACGTGTCGTTCGTTTCTAATTCACTTGTTGTTCATCGCGATCGAGAAGTGACGGGCATCAAGGGCCACCAGTCCGGTCGGAGGGATAGATCATGGCAGGATAAGAGAGGCATTACGCAATTCATTAATCATTATTCGCTTCATGGCTGTCGCCCTCATCTTCGTTCTCATCCTCGTCGCTCGGGTGTCGGTGGGACGCTCGCCACCTTTATCGGGCCTTCTATTATTCTCATTGACAGAGCTCTCAGCCTTTATCATTTCTTCCGCCCTTCCGCCGCTGCACCTCTGGTTCTTGCATATGGCAATATGTGCTCTCAGTGCAGACTAGTCCATGAGCGTGTTGCCCGCAATGTTCTCATGCTAGGTGATCCGCTGCCAGTTTAAGATGGCATTTTCCCTTTGGAAGGACGACAGTCCCATTTGGAAATCGGTACCTTGGCTCGCTCATAAGATGCCCTGCCTTGACTGTCCTGCAGAGGAGTATCCCCCCCGTCGCAAGGCCGTGCGTTCCTCTTCGCTCTTTCCTGTATCCTCTAGGAACGAACCATGGATTACGACGCATATGATGCTTTACTGCACCATATCTTCAGACAGGTCACCACGATCCTTCAATAACTTTTGTCCTTTATCTCACTTTCTTTGCAGACACAAGGCGACGCATGGTTCAAGCCGTCCGCGGAGAACATCCACGCTGGTGTTTGCCTTCGCATCCAAACCGGACAATACCGGGTCTTCCCATACGAGAACCGCTTCCTGGAGCCATTCGAGGCGGCCGTCCGCGTCCTGAACCCCGTGGTCGCCGTCAAAGTGCGTAGCGCCGCGGTCCACGTCGCCCTCGGCACTGTGTATGTTCCTCTGTCTCCATGCTGTCGTCGTGGGTGACGCTACTTCCTCCAGGAATGATGATGCGACTGCTATCTATGTCGACGATGACACGCGCATCCAAATTCTTGACAGCATGCCTGATTTACTGCGCGCTGACAAGGAGCAGTGTGGTGCATTCATTGTACGTTATGTCCTCCGAAGGATGCACGTCCGTATATTCATCCGCCCATAGCGTGACGAACGGGTTCTGGTTGTCTGGTCAGACAACCTGGACAACATCATTCCTCTGTGCCGTGACTTTGAGGACAACCTCATCAAGCTTGTTTGGTCACGGCGGCACTCACTCACGAGCCTCAGTCCCGGGCAAAGCTTGGCCGCGACGCCCGCGGTCACATCCGCGGTCAACTCTGCCTCGGATATACTCAACGGGAAGTCGGAGGAGACTGAGCCTACTGGTGAGCCTGAACCAACTGCAAAGCCCATCTCGGGTGGCTCTCTCTGGGGATGGCGAATTGGATCCAAAGCGAAACGAGCCCCAGCGCCGCGGGACCTCGAGAAGGGCGGCGTGAACGCGAGGCCAACTCGATACTTTGCTCCGGTGTACGGTGGCCTTGGTTTGGCCCTGTCGACCTGTAACGCCTTACGCTCTTGTTTCGTTTCTTCACACTGACAGAGCGGGGCAAGTCTTCATTGGCAGCGGTGTCAGCGTCTTACTCCAAGAATTCCGGTTGACCAACGACTTCACTCGTTTTGCCCTTTTATCCACGGCGCCACTCCTTTTCTGCGTTTCACTCGTAAGCCCGTGTTGCGTCGCGTCTCCCCATCTTATCTTCATTCCCACGACAGTTTTTCTCGCTTCAAGTAATCACAAACATTTCTTACGTGTGAGACAGCTTACCCAATGTACGGCAAATTACTCACAATGCTTGGCAGCTTCGGTCCCGTCGCTCAGTATCATGAGAACTCAAAGTATTACTCAGCTGTCAAACCAGCGGCAAACAAGGAAGTCGATGCACACTTACCGCATATCACCGTAGAGCTTCCCGTATACAAGGAGAGTCTCGAACAGACGATGTGGGTTTCAACATTGTTGCGTACGCCGCATCACTTGTCGATCGCTGACATGACAATGATCCAGCGGCCCATCTATCATGTCGATCAAAAAGGCCATGCAGACTTATGCCCGTCAGGGAGGCACCTCGGCGATATTCGTTCACGATGATGGCTTACAGCTCATCTCCGAGAAAGAGCGCGAAGAGCGCGTTAGGTTTTACATGGATCATGGCATCGGTTGGGTAGCACGCCCGAAACACGATGATTCCGAGGGAGGCTTCAAGCGCCGTGGGCGATTCAAGAAGGCAAGCAACATGAACTACGGTCTTGCACTCAGCCTCAGGATGGAAGAGCACATTCGCCGACTTGAGATTGAGCGTGGAGAGAAGGCGTCTCTTGCCGAGTCCACCTCTTCCGATGACAGTGGTGAGGATATTGAGGAGCAGGCACTGCGCTTGGCTGTCGATGAAACATACGAGGAAAGTGGAAGGCTCTTCAAGCCATGGGCACACAATGCTAAGGCGCTCCGTATCGGCGAGGTTATTCTCATCGTCGACTCTGATACCATCGTTCCCGAGGTACACGCTGGCTATTTCACGCTGGTGCATCGATCGATGCTGATGGTGATCACACAGGACTGCTTCCGTGACGCCGCTCGTGAGCTTTCCGAGTGTCCAGAGGTTGCGATCATTCAACACGACTCTGGTAAGTGCTTTTTCCGTGTTACGCGTCACCCAGACGTTCAAACTAGTCGTAGATGTCATGCAGGTTGCCCATCACTATTTCGAGAACGGTATCGCACACTTTACCCGCCGTATCAACAAGTGTATCTCGATGGCATGCGCAAACGGAGAAGTCGCGCCTTTTGTCGGTCACAATGCCTTCCTTCGTTGGTCTGCACTCCAGGATGCGGCGTTCGAGGACGCCGGCGACAACAATAAGAAGAAGATCTGGTCAGAGACAAACGTGTCTGAGGACTTTGACATGGCGCTACGTCTGCAGGTTGGTTGTTAACTGAATCGGGAAGGCATCGGTCTCTGATAGTCGCGTGAAGCTCAAGGGATACCTTATTCGATGGGCGACATATTCTGAAGGCGGCTTCAAGGAAGGTGTGTCATTGACATGTGACGACGAACTGAACCGGTGGCAAAAGTACTCGTATGGTGGGTTCTCCCCATACGGTCAGAGTTGACATTGGCTGAGATTCCATTGCCAGGATGCAACGAGCTTATCTTCAATCCACTCATACAGTGGTGGCGTTTGGGTCCAATCAATAAGCAGCTGCGTGTTTTCTTATGGTCGAACGCTCCTGTTCACTATAAAGTCAGCATGATGTCTTGTGAGCTGCCTCAACTGATCAATTGGGGAGTGGCACTGACAGGATTCCAGACATGTTCTCGTACTACGGACTCGCTGCATCGGCTCTCCTTTCGTTTATAAACTACCTCATCCTTGGCCTATCATTCAACGTTGATGGCTTCTATGAGCACTCTTTCGAAATCTGGCTTGCATGTACTGTTGTCTTCCCCGGCGCTGGTAATATCGGTTATACGCTGCTCGAGTACCGCCTCGGTCAACGAAGCCTTGCTTCTTCATTCCTTGAAAACATCACCTGGATCCCGTTCTTGTAAGTGCTTCCATCCTGCATTCGAAAAGCCTGCATTTCTCATTAATGCGCGCAGTTTCTTCTTTTTCGGTGGACTGTCCATCCATCTGTCTCAGGCGCTTCTCGCGCACCTCTTCTCATACAACATCATGTGGGGAGCAACCAAGAAGGAGGTAGAGCGGTCCAACTTCTTCATCGAAGTGCCGCGAATTTTGCGCCGCTTCTGGCTGTCGCTGACCATCAGTTTCTTCATCTTTGCGATGATGGTTGTTCTCTCGACGGACCTTGTGCCTCTCGGGTGGCAGGTTCCCGGATACGATTGGGCGGTCATCTTCCCGCTCGCAGTGGTTGCCGGCAGTCACATCCTCTTCCCGATCGTGCTTAACCCCTGGTTGATGATCTTCTCATATTGATCGCACAATAACGGGTCTGGGATCTCTAATTTTTTCTCTTATTTTATTCTTGGCGCACGACCAGATACCTCTCCCTCTTCATAGTGGTACATAGATACTGCGGACTGCATTCAAAAACGGACACATCGGCGACCCTCATTCAATCCTTACATAGACTCAGTTTCTCCCCAATTGCGCAAAAAAACACGCTACACGAACTATTCCACCACGTTAACGCACCTTGTCCTGTTTTCTTGTTGCTCTCAATTTCTCGTACCACAATCGCAAATGGATGTAGACGCGGAATTTAATGTCGATGCGACGGATGTCACCATCCCTTCTCTCTACGAGCCTTTCTTCGAGTCGTCTCTCTTTCTCGAAAAGTGATATCGGAACTGATCAACTTATTAAGCTTAGAGTCGAATTTGGGGGTTCAAGTTCGAAGCGGATCAGGTGCTGGGTTATCCACGGGTTATCTACTCCACTCGTCTCTTTCTCGCCACCATGACTCGGAGCCTGGGTTCACAGTATTCCCTCCGTCTATGTGGCCTTGATGTTATAGCCATCAAGGAAGAAACCTACTATGAGCACTGCGGTTATATAGCGGGCTCGGGAAATTTCACGCTTTTTCCAGCGGTGCAACAGGGGGAACCGAACGGATGTGGGGGCTGCTGATGTCGTGATCGTCCCTTGTGTAGCCGAGACCCTCCGCCCGCTGTTGCTGTATGGGGAACGGACGTTGAAGGTACAGCAGTGGAGCGCCGGCATCCCGCGGTATATCCCACAGCTCAATAGCCGTATGGTTTATGATCGGCCGCCCTCGTCCATGTTGCGCCGATACTGTCAACTTCATATCGCGTCCTTTTTTTTTTTTTTTTTTGGCGTCCTTCCGCGGGCCGGGGATGGGATGCTGCTCCGCAACGCCATCCCTGAGCGATCCCACGAGCGTGGCAGTATTTGACTAACAGACCTCTCCCTGGCACGCTCCGATAGCCATTGGACGAATCCGCGAGCGGTGGATGTCTCTCTCTCTCTCGCTCTTTTTTTTAAATTTTTTTTTCGACGTCACCTGATGAAGAGGGGTCGCGGGGCCGCGCGATTTTTCTCGCTCGTGCCATGCAGGGGGCATGTGGATCGGCCGCCATACTACTTTTGAGCAAGGGCTCCACGACTTGGATGGTGTGGACAACATGGCTTGCTGCTGCCGGATGCGACGCGGAGAGGCGGCGTCTGAGATCTGGAACAGACGGTCGGCACAGGCCGTCGCTTTTTCTTTCGATTGCAAGTGCGGGCAGTGGCAATGGCAACGCCCTGTTCGCGTGTTTCGTCCAACGTCTCCGTCGATTCGTCCGGAGGACGTCGGAGGGTTGGGTGAAAACGCCGTCATGGCGTTTTTCGAACTGTAGAGCGAGAACTATAGACCCTATTAGTTTAGATGAATGATAAAAGTACCGATCTCGTCCTGTAGTCTTGTGTATAAAACGCTGAGGAAAAACGGAGAGAAAAAGCGCGAGTATTACGACATTTCCGGTCCGGTCCGGGTTGCATGGCTCATTTCGAACAGAGCCCCTTCGAGTTGGGATATAGGTGAGATCAATCTCTTGCCGGTAGACCTTTTGCCTCAAGAAGTTATGTTCAATGTGCTCTTTAATAATGGTCCTACTGACTGACTAAAGCATCACGGAGTGCGTGTGCAAGGAGACACTATCGAAATAAAGATTTTGGGCAGTATGTCACACAGCATCGGTTTTCCCCTCTCCGATAAGGACACTTATTCGTTTACCCCTCAGTGCTCTTTCTAGATCGTTATCTGGGACTAGGTCACGCCCGGCTGGCATTGGTGTAGAGAGGTTCTCCTTCGTACTCGGATTTTTGATATCGCAGAAGTGGAGGCTCTGGAATATGCTTGTGGAGTCATCGACAGCCGTGAGCCCTGGAGAATACAGTAGGGGATGAAAGTCGCACATATCGTTGGATCCAGAGACAAAGTCTGATAGAGAGCGGTATATCCGTGTTGCAGCGATTGCCAATGTGATCACTGCTGGATGCTGAAACATCTACATTGCAGAACGACATTAGAGCCTTCCCTACTTGAAGACGACGACGTACGACGTTGAACGGAGCTGGTTTTTTAGAGCATAAATCGGACCGGCAACCACTGGAAGGGAAGCGACATTACCGTTCAGATTCAGTATAATTAATATCTGCAACGTTACATTTCAATGAGATGCGCAGTGACGATGTACAGGACGTACCATCGGTGTGGCCTCTGCGATGATAGCAATTACGAGCCAAATGACGCCCTTGTGAACATGGAATAGGTCAGCAGATAGCTTACACAGACGAGGGGGCTGCCACTGTCCCACCTGATTCCAGAGGAGGCGTCCGATGCCAAATGTGCCACCACCGAGACGGCGCAGGTCCATCAATCCACCGAGCATTGTGAGAAGCAAGAAGATGTCGCTGATGAGGGTTACGATTATATTTGGTTTGCTTATCTCGGAGTTGAGGATGAAGCAAACTTTCAGAGCAGGATCCCATACAGCGCGGAGCTGCAGGCGGTTAAGTCTCGAATGACAAAAGCAGGCGATTAACTACCTGCACGATCCCTGACGAAAACAACGTGGGAGAGTGTGTGACGATCGTCTGTGGGAGGGAGAGGGAATGGGACTTGCCTCGGATAATGACGGCAACATTGGTCACCCATAAAAAAGCTGAGACAATAATAATGATCTTGATTTTGTTCCAAATGGCAACGCTGGAAGCGTCGACGAGCGGCGGGTTGGGAAAGATGCCATTCGTATAGAAAGCAGCTGACGTACACACGAAGTACAATCAAGAGCGAAGCGGCGGCAACGCTGATGTAGCTAAAGATCTGAAAAAAGGTTTCTCGCCTAGAAGGTGCGAGCACATCACAGGCACTTACAAGTTCTGAGGTAACCGTGACCTCAGGATTGCGCACAATCAGAGTGAAAGTGTGATGAGTTAGGAGGGGCGACGACCTACCTGACAATTTATTGGAGTAGTCATGTCCAGATTAATGAAGGTGAGGATTACGGCTGCAAGGGTGGTCGTCCGAGTAAGTGTGTATATCTGGAGAAGAGAAGTCAACGTTTTCTCCGGCGTGTGCCAGTGTGACGATAGAAAGCACTCGCAATCACGGACCCATATCGTCCACCGGTAGGGGCGATGCCCTCGGAGGATGTTCCATTCGTAGTCAAGCGTTGTGAAGAACTCCCAACTGGAAATGGAGAATGAAAACCGGAGGTTACCACAGCGACGCAGAGTCGCAGACATACATGTAGAGGCCATTCAGAGTGTGCCAGAAGTTCTTGAGTTCCACTGTTGAGAGACAGACAGGTTCGTTAGAATCCTCCGACCTAGTGTCGGGCTCCATATGCAGGCGCACCCAAAACCCGTAGAAGTACAATGGGGTCTTGATAGTTGGTCATACTGGCACGGCGTCTGTGAAACAGACGGTGGATATAGAAGACGAAAAAGAGAGGTTCCGGATTATCACACGATCCATTGATCTTTAAATACTATAGGACGTATCACACTGAGTTGCACAGGCTGTGACAACACTGCGAGCCACGTAAGGACAGGACCATGAAAGTGGTAGCAATCAACAATCAGTTCAATGCTTCTAGAACCGGATGTCTTGATTGCGCCGGTGCAACCACGAGCCAAAGAGTCAAGGAAACGACGGTGTCCCCAAGAAGAACAAGGTAGCGTCTGTTGTTGAAGCGGGGAAGCTTCCTTTTGTTGATGATAGGACTGATGAGGAGAACCCATGATCATCTCCAAAAATGAAAGGAGACACTCACCATGCCCCCCACTACGTGGAGATCTGACACCGGAACGATGCGTTCGAGCAGGTGGATTCACACAGTGGCGTTCGGTAGTACGTTTGGTGATCCGGCCGCACATGCAAACTGGGCAATATGATATTGTCACCAAGATGCAGCTCATAAATACAGAGTGGCCTACCCCCCTCCCCCAGCTGCACCTCCGCACCTTTTGATTTGCACTTTTCTCAATTTTGGGTGTGACATGGTGTGACTGTCCGATCAAGTAAACGCGGACTCGCGATCGCAATCGCACAGCCAAACGCACAGCCAAATCACCAGATGGCTGCAGCGCCTAAGCTCGACCACTCTCCCTGTTGCCCCTCCTGAACAAGTTGTGCTACGAGTGGGAGCTTGGTTTCAGCCGCCGCACGGACAAGGACAAGGACAACCATTCGTCATCCACCGAAACCATCCGCCGTCTATCCCACCCCGAGAGGACGCCCAGCCTCCGACTCGTCACATGTTTCAGCATTCTAAAGGCTCCCAAGCCAGCGGGGCTCCAAAGTCCAGCAACCTCTTCGGCTGGAGCAAACGGTCCAACAACTCCAAGCAGTCCTCCCTCACACCTGTGAGCAGCGGCTCCACAAACACCCTCACACGCAGCGACTCCATAAACACCCTCGTTGGTTCAGCCCTCGAGCGCAAGGAGTACTATCAGAATCCCATACGCGATGTCGTGGACACGTACCCGCGTCTCGTACAACTGCGCAAACTCATGGCAAGGGATAACCTTGATTACTAGTCCGTTCCATCCCTTTCTTTTTGTCGCCTTCAACGCAGACCTGTTTCTGTGTGTAGCGTCGTGCCTACCGAGGACGTCCATCAATGTGAATACACCGCCGAAAGCGACAAGCGAATGGAATGGCTCACAAAGTACGTGTGGCTGCGCAATCTCGGACTCAATCCAATAATCGTTCTTAATCTAGCTTTACCGGCCGGGCTGGCCAAGCTGTCATAACAAAGACTGCCGCTTATCTGATAACCGACTCACGCCATTGGCTTCAAGCTGAGAGAGAGCTTGACCATAATTGGGTGTTGATTCGCGCCGGTGTACTTTCCGGACCACGACATTGGGTGGATTGGATCACTGTGAGTGCGACCTCTAACCCATCCTCACCCCAAGGATATTTGACACTGACCCTCTTTGCAGGATCGTGTCAATGAATCTAGGGTTGGTCTTGATGCTCGCATGATCTCCAATGAGGTTGCACAACAACTTTACCCTCTGTTGAAAGCCAAAAATTCTGAGCTTGTTCACCCAGCCCAGAACCTGATCGACCTAATTTGGGAGGATAAACCAGCGCGTTCGATGAACAAGATCTTTGTTCAGCCCATCGAATACACCGGTGAGTCCCGCAGCTTACTGTCGTCGCTTCGTCACTCATTCGTACGCAATGCTCATGCAGGCAAAGGTGCTTCGAACAAGCTCGCTCAAGTGCGCGATTGGATCAGAAGCTACGCCGTATCCAGTCCATCACCCTCCAAGAGCCAACCGCGGTCACGCGATCAACACGTTGGCACCTTAGTGTCCAATTTGGCTTCCGTCGGTGGGTTTGTATTCAGCCCTTTATCGACCATCGTGCGATCATGACTCTTGGATATAGCATATGTACTCAATCTTCGTGGCAATGATGTCCCCTTCAATCCTGTCTTTATCTCACATTTGTACATTGGCTTGAATCGCGCCATCCTGTTTGTTGAACAGGGGAAGGTCGAGGTGCCGGTGCGCGAATATCTGCAGTCTCTCCAAGTCGAGATCAGGGATTACAACGCCATTTGGAACTTTTTACGCATGCGCGAATGGGGCGAAGGAAAGGCTCGTGTTCTCGCCCGTCTCGCTCTAATCATTCGTATCAATCTCTTGTCATGACATCAACAGATGATCATCCCCCCGCAGACGTCATATGCCATCTCGCTCATGTTGACATACAAGCGTTACTCTCTGGCTCCTTCGATTGTCGAGGAGATGAGGAGCGTCAAGAACGAAGTTGAGATCCAGGGGCTCAAGCGTGCCTGCCTCCGTGACGGTACCTGTTACGTGCAGTTCCTTGCTTGGCTTGACGAGAAGATGGCCAAGGGTTTCGAAATCTCCGAGTGGGAAGCCGCCTGGCGACTGACCGAGTTCAGGAGAAATGCGAAGAACTTTATGGGACTTGCATATGAGAACATCTCCGCTACTGGACCTAATGCCGCCCTCCCACATTATCGCCCATCAAAGAGCGGGTCTTACATTATAGACAAGGAAACCCCTTACCTCAATGGCTCCGGAGGACAGTATCGTGATGGCACATGCGATACCACACGAACCGTGCACTTTGGTCGCCCAACATTGGAACAGAGTGAGGCATACACGCGGGTGTTGCAAGGCCACGTAAGCTGAGTATTTTCTTCTTCATATCTCTTCATATGCTCACTTTTCGTTGCGTTTAGATCGCCATAGACAATATTATCTTCCCAAGGGGTACCACGGGTGCACAATTGGATGTCCTTGCGAGGAACGTCATTGCGAGCAAGAGTTTGTGGCAGGACGGCATGAACTTCCTCGTGAGTGATTCACGTTTCGATCGACTTTATTGAGATCCTCATTGTTTGCGATCTGATCGACAGGACGGAACTGGCCATGCGTTCCTCGGCGTTCATGAAGTTTTGCATGGTTTGTCCAGTAGTGTGCCTCTGACACCTGGCCACGTTCTCACCAACGAGCCCGGTTATTGTAAGTGGCATTCGCCTCTAACCTGAATATGTCCATCTGACACCCCAAACAGACAAATCAGATGAATACGGCATTCGGATAGGATCCGTTCTTGTCGTGCGCAATGTGCAGACCAAGCACACCGAGTCTGACCAAAGCTGGCTCGGCTTCGAGCGGCTGACGTGCGTGCCGATCCAGACGCGTATGGTGCTGGAGCACATGCTCAGCAAGGAGGAGAAGGAGTGGTTGCGCAAACACAATCGAGAGTGTCATAGCGCCCTCGAGGGCTGTCTCCGGGACGACAAGCGTGCCCTCAAGTATTTACGCCGCGAGGCGGAGCGTACGATTGGCCCTGCGGGACCAGGCGGCGCCATGATAGAGTGGGGAGAGTAAATACACAAGGAGAAGGGGTGGGGGCAACATTTCTTTTGTCCTCGTCCTTGTCTCCTACCTTTATTCTCATCCGTTGTGGCCAACGCAGGGCTTTCGTCGTTCCACTCTGCTGTTCGACCCGTATCTTTCTATCTCCGACCTTCTACCCCAGGATAACCTTTTCACCGACCTTCCCCCCCGTCCCTTTGAACATCACAGCGCTACCCTCTTTGCTTTGCTCATTTTTCTGTCTGGTTTGTAGTGTGCCGGAATGCCACGCTTGAGTTCATGATGCTGGATGAGGACTAAGGGAACAGAGAAGCAGAGAGGAAAGACAGCAGACAATGAGGGAGAGCGGGTGGAAATAATAAGCATTCAAGAGAGGTACCTTAAGACTTTAATTAATAATCAAAGCTTCAAGGAGTGACAGTGTTCGTGTCTAAAGAAAGATTGTTTCTAGTCCATAAAATTGTTCGAATAAGTCCATGACATCGGATACGTTTGACCATGTCACCCAACATCAGCTTCCCTTCCTCCGGTTATTCAATATGCTGTTTGTCCAACTCAGCACAAATCGCGAGTTCACCTCAGGAATTCGTCCTCAGACTCACGGCGCTCTCGAGATTGTTGTCGATGCTTAATCCATGGAGTTTTTCACCTATATGCCTGTCCACACTGCACGATGCGCAATGACTCATCTGCGGCGACGGATACTGCCCGTGGGCAGTGTTTACTGTCACCTCGATCCGATTCGCTGGCATTGGTGCAGAGAAGTTCTCCTTCATACCCCGGAGGCATCGAGATATGCTTTTGGAGTCGTCGACAGTCGTGAGCGTTGGAGAATAGAGAGTGAGGGAAGAAGACTGTCGCACATGTCGGCCGATCCAGAGGTGAAGTCTGTTAGAGAGCGGTGTATCCGTGTTGCGGCGATTGTCAATGTGATCACCGCTGGATGTTGAAACATCTACATTGCAGAACGACATTAGAGCCTTCCCTGCTTGAAGACGACGACGTACGACGTTGAACGGAGCTGGTTTTTTAGAGGATAAATCGGACTGGCAACCACTGGAAATGAAGCGACATTACCGTTCAGATTCAGTATAATGAATATCTGCAATGTTACAATTTCATTGAAGCAGTGACGTGACGATGTACAGGACTTACCGTCGGTGGGACCTCTGCGATGATGGCAATTACGAGCCAAATGACACCCTTATGAACACGGAATAGGTCAGCAGATAACGTACACAGACGAGGGGGCTGCCACTATCCCACCTGATTCCAGAGGAGGCGTCCGATGCCAAGTGTGCCTCCACCGAGACGGCGTAAGCCGAGCAATCCGCCGAGCATGGTCAGAGACAAGACGACGTCAGTGATGAGGATTCCGATGATGCTGAGTTTGTTTATCTCGGTATTCAGCACGAAGCAGACTTCCAGAGCCGGATCCCATACAGCGCGGAGCTGCAGGTGGTTAAGTCTCGAGTGTCAAGAGCAGGTAATTATCTACCTGCACAATCCCTGATGATAATCACGTGGGGAAGAGAATGTCGACCGTCTGTGTGACGGGGACGGAATGGGACTTGCCTCGGATCATGACTGCAACACTGATGGCCCATAAACTGGCCGAGACGATAATAATTGTCTTGTTTCTGTTCCAAATGGCAATGCTGAAAGTTTCGACGAATGCCGGGTTGGGAAAGATGCCATTCGCATAGAAAGCAGTTGAC
The DNA here is from genome assembly GCA_025769875.1 of Russula earlei. NCBI lineage: Eukaryota > Fungi > Basidiomycota > Agaricomycetes > Russulales > Russulaceae > Russula > Russula earlei. The sequence continues at coordinate 29,484 of JAGFNK010000214.1, read as the reverse complement.
GCACACACGAAGTACAATCAAGAGTGAAGCGGTGGCAACGCTTATGTAGCTAAAGATCTGGAAAAATGAGACCGTTGTTTCCCCCGTGGAATGCTCGAAGGTGGGAGCATATCACAGAGGACTCACAAGGTTGGAAGTAGTCGAGACCTCAGGATTGGAGACGATCAGAATACCGATGTGATGACGCAGACTCGGGAGACGTGGTCTACCTGACAGTTAATTGCAGTCGTCATGTCCATATTGATGAAGTTAACGATCACGGAGGCAAGGGCGGTTGCACGCGTAAGTGAGTATATCTATCGATGAGATCGTTCAACGCCGTTCTCCAGCCTGGGCGACGAGAGAAAGTTACGGACCCATATCGTCCACCGGTAGGGGCGACGCCGTCGGAGCATATCCCACTCGTAGTCAAGCGTTGTGAAGAACTCCCAACTTGAAGTGAGGAGTGAGAGCGAGAGGGCATCGCAGCAACCCGGACCTACATGTAGAGACCGTTTAGAACGTGCCAGAAATTTTTGAGTGCCACTGTTGAGAGACAGGTTCGTTAGATCTTCCGATCTCCAGTGTCCGATTCCACAAGCATGCGCACCCGCATCCTGCAGAAATACAACGGGGTCGCCAAAGTTGGTCATACGGCTGAGAAACAAAGAGTGGGATACTATAAGACAAGGAAGAGAAGTTTGCCAGTGGGTTTATCAAACGGTACGTTGATCTTTAATGCCTTGACTTGTAGAACGTACGGTCTTCCTGGGATGCATGCTTCCGTGACGACGCTGTCGCGTGGGGCCCGGGAATAGCGGTAGCAGTCCGAGTCAACGATCAGCCATGTGCTCCTAAAGCTTCTGTAACATGATGTTTTGATTGCGCCGCGGCAGCCACGAACTTAAGAGTCGACCGAACAACCGTGCTCTCAAGTGACGTCTGTCGTGAAGCCCGGAAGCTGACCGCTTTTTTCATTAAAGGGTATACAGTTGGATGAATAGAACCGATGACGAGAACCCAGAATCATGATGCTGCGTAGGATGTCACGACAATGATGGAAAGAAGCCACACGCATGGCCTGGAACTTGGGGAGTGAGGGAGACTTGACACCGGAACGATGCATTGAATCAGAGCAGAGAGTGTTTCGTTTTCGACACAATTAAGTTTGATTTAACGAAGCTTAGGTGTCGATCATGCAGAGATCCGGAAGTTGTGCGGAACTGATGGTGTAACGCAGGTGAAATTGACACGACAGGTCAAGTCCACTTATAGTCAACTTAACAGACAATAAAAGTAAAATATTCCAAGTGCTGCTGACGAACATTTAGGGTAACAATAATCTCATATCATCTCGTCAAACTACTCGTAAGCATTTCGTTTTCGCGCCTCCGACTCATGTCTATGTCACTTGCAATTCATAGACACCAGTACTGCATTGTGTATTCATGCACTCCAGAATGACACGGAAACGTAAAGCCACTTGCATACACCCCACGCTCGGAAACTGAACCCGATCCTCAGTGGAGTGCTCTGATCTCGATGTGATCTGGCGACCCAATGCGTTGTGTATGTCATGGGTGGGGGTACTTGAGGAAACAACCTATTCTTCTTCTCTACCAGATGCAACGTCATGGCCATCTCCATCTGTGCCCGCCGGCCAGCTGCACCGTGATCAAGTAACAACTTTGTGATTTTTTGATATAACTGCAGACTAATACTGAGTCATGCATCCAACAATCAGCTACTCGGACTACACAAAACGTCGCGCTCAATATGTAACTGAAAAGTGAGGCCGGATTCACTTCAAAGTATCGAACCGCGTTGTGATATCCCTTCGGCAGATGCCCGACTCGCACACCCGATGGCGAAAATGTGTGTGCATTGTTGTATACCCTACAAGAACAGGCTATCTGCCTCCAGAATCTCACTCGCTTGGGTGATCCCATGATCGTACCCGCCATACGACCTTCTCAGCATGCTCCGAGAGCAATCGCACAATCTGCGCGTGTTTATACATCATTGCTAATCGGAGAGGAGTTAAACCATCGTCGTCTTGGGCGTGTAGATCCGGGCCATACTTGAGCAGGACCTCTGCAACCTTGGGGTTTCCCGCGATTGCCGCGATGTGCAAGGCAACCTGGCCGCGACAAGACCGTTTATTTCAGCGCCGTGAACGAGTAGTAGCCTGACGACCTGGTCGTGGCCGTAATCCGAAGCGGTATGCAGTGGTGTGAAAAGGATACCACTCGCTTGGTTCACGTCCGCGCCACGATCCAGTAGCACCTCTGCGGCCTTCACTTTACCGCCTGCAGACGCTGCATGTAACGACGTCTCCTCCCATGCCATCTTGGCGTTCGGTTCTGCGCCGAGGTCGATTAATCCCCGCACGATGTCGTCGTAACCCTGTCGCGATGCTATGTGTAATGGAGTCTGACGCAAGCTGCCACGACCCGTCACGTCAGCACCATGCTCCATTAAGAGCAGCATGTACCGGAGTCATGTGCATTCCGCCCCGAGCATTGACATCCGCTGGATGGGCATCAATGAGGCGCTCAGAGGTGTCACGGAAACCACAGAGTGCAACGTAATACAATGGGACTGCATCTGGTGGTTCCGGATGTGCGGTAGAGTTGGGGAGTTTTCCATCTATATCGTACACCCAGATCCAAGCGGCAAAGTGCGGCCTGCCATTGTCGAAGAGGCATGCCATGCCATCTTCAATCTCCGATTCTCGAACTGCGCATGGTCAATCCAGTGCTGAGCCGCATACGATGCCAAGGGGAAATTCTTCAATTTCATTTTGTCAATTCCATCGTCCAGATGAAGGAGTACGCTGAGGCAAGCTCTAGCCATGAGAGTATGTGCCTGTTTTGGGAGCATATGAAAGTAGGAAACATGGCCCGAATTCGCGGTTCGATTCGAGGTCAAGTATTCTTTCACAGAGGAGTGCGAGAACTGCGCGACTTGTTTGCCATCGACATCGACAACAGCGATTAGAGTAGAACAAGCCGACAGCACAGATTCTTCTGCTTTCTCGGGACGCCAATTAGCATTGAACTGGGGAATTGATTCTTCATTAGGTTGGATGGCAAAAAGTTCTGCAAGTTCCTCGACTCGAAGTGGACGGACAGATACGACGAGACATTGGGAATAGACGACGGGCATAAGCCCATTTCTCTATATCGATTGCCTGTAATGTCTGTTTGTATGTGCCATCCAACGTCGCGGGTAATTCTTCCAAAGTACGTCGAATTACCTTCACCCAGAATCACGAACAACACGAACGCCGATGGGCGCCTGGCACCTTCCTTGCTGCTTTCCGCGCGCACGAGGGCAGCCCTACTCTGTTCGATTACTGCTTGTGGCTCTCGCTCGATCCCGACAACGACGGCACGGCCATTTGGGTCGAGAGAAAGTTCGACGTGCGCAGGAGCGGCGCGCGGGGTGTCAGAGCACTTTTTTCATTCCACTTGCGCCAGACGCTGCGGCGCGCACGCCTGGGTTGGCGGTATTCGAGTGTACGCCGTTGCACGGCGTGGATGACGATATTGAAAAGTGCGTTACTTTTAATAAAAAGAAGTGACGTTCCGCACGTGCACCTATCACTCGCCCACTGTGATCGCGATCGCGTAGGAGATTCTGAGTCTTGGATGACTACGTGAAGTGATAGAGACATTTCCTGAGGATCGAGATCTTATTCTTTCTGTCTTGAAAAGCTGTTTGCAAGGCTGTACCGGTACTACACTTAAACGAGACAGGCCGGCGATTATGAGGTGAAGGGAATCATAGAGTCCCACGCGGCATTTTCCTTGTCTACAACAAAGGACATGGGCGAGAGGTTTGGGCAAGTGCTGAGTTCGATGGACTTGGACACGGCCGGTGGGCTCGTGGAAATCCTGTCCCGTCAAATCAATCGACTGAGGCATATTTATCTGTCGTCACGTCAGAGCATTTACAACTGGTCCTCGCTCCATTGAATGAATTTGCTTCGCATCGGGTAGCTAGATGCTCCGCCGATAATGAAGGCGAAGGTGGGTATTCGCGAACCTTCCTGGACCTACGAGCTAATAAGAATTAATTAGTGTGTTGGGTTGTTTTCAGTCAGCAAGGCGTTCGAGGTGCTAGTCACAGTCTTGATGAATCAGCAAACTCACATCCGCTCCCGGAAATAGGGCTGGATGGGGTAAAGTCTTCGAGGTGAGTCGCAAGAGCTGCATCAGTACGAGTTTACTAATCCACGAGGTGCTCGATGAGGTACATGATGCCGCATTTCGGTGGTTAGAACATAAGGAACTTCGCACGCCATCGAGAGAGTTTCGGATGATGTTACAGTTCTATCGCATTCAAGCAAGCACCGGTATACCATTCACCCGGCTTCGTCCCCAAGAGTTTCCACTGACTGCGCTTTCTAGATTTTACGACCTATCTGTACGATGTATCGAAGGCGGCGTGAGGATCGACTGGGCAGTTCGGTATCCTGTGCCGAAGCGTGATATCGAGGAATCAAAGATGGAGGTAGAAGGCGACGGGTGAAGCGGGGGCACAACTACGCTCCATAATCCTTTCTCTCACACGGCCTAAACGACCCCCACCAGACGAGGACGACGAATGGAGTGTGTGGATCGGCCGTTGTGGACTTTTAAATTCTGGCTGACAGGTTTCAGCCTATCCCATCCTCGAAGTCGTCCTCGACGACCTGGCTCTAACCGGCAGCAACGAACTCATTCCGCCGCCGTCTTCCGCAGGCTCGCCGTCCACGTCTGTGACCACGATCGTTAGCGAGGACAAGTCGCAGGATGTAGTCACGGTGGGGATGCTCCGAGCGCTGTCGCAAAGCGTGCTTCAGGACCGACGTGGGGGCCGACAGGGGAGCGATATTCAAAGTGTGATGTGCAGTGGGAGGATATATCAACGATTTTCTGCTGCCTGGCTGTGCGAGGGGAGAGCATCCCAATTCGGGTTCTCAAAGAGGTTTCCTGATAAGGAAAATCTCACAGACTATCGCTCTGGCTTTTCAGCCACAGCGAACAACTCGTTCAACAACGTCCCCGCCTCCCCTTCAGTTAGCAAACGGGCCATCCCTGCCTTGATTGCCCCCGTCTTAAGAACACCCAAGTATCAGAACCGCCCCGTTGCTCTCCCTTGAGAGCGCTCAGAATTGCGGAGTCAGCGGGTGTTGAATCCTAAATAGGCTCTCACTCATTTCGCCCTCCACCCGTAAATCTTCCTGCTCGGTGAGCCAACTTTGTTCTCCAAACTTTCTTTTGGTGGCTGATCACCTTTCCTATCTTCATCTCTTCATCTTGTCTGCGTTTACCCTCCAACTCTACACCATGTCAACCGATTCATCTTTGTTCGCCGTGCAGCCCACGACGCATGTCATCACCCCCCGAATCTCATACCAACACCCAAGGTTCCTCCACGACATGGACAGAGCCACCTTGGTCGGGCTGGATTGAGACCACTGGCGACGCTCTCCTCATCCTCGAGGCTGCGCGGCGTGGAATGATCCCACGCGTCACCCGGCGTCTCGTCGACTCGGAACGCAAGATGATCACCTCCGGCTCCGTTTTCGTCTTTGACGAAGACGAAAGCGGCATCAAGCGTTGGACGGACGGATTCTTCTGGAGCCCCAGCAGGATACTCGGAAATTTCCTCCTCTACCGCGAGACGGAGAAGCGGGGCGCGGGCCATAGGGGCCCTCGCAATGACGCGGACCAGGGCGAGGCAGCGAGCGGAGACGGGCAAAAGTCAGAGGGTCAGACGCTCAGCCGCCCGCGCGGGGAGACGACCCGGCTGGGGATTGACAGGCAACGTGAGCGGAGCTTGGTCGGAAGCTTGACAAACAGTTACAAGTTCAAGCCGGGAGGGATGATGAAAAAGGTGCGTCGAAGGAGTTTGTCACTTGTTCGTGGACAATTTTGACGGCCACGGGCCGCACTATTGCTCCGTGTCCCGCGATGGCCTGGTCATCCGCGTTCTCCTGCCAACGTCATGAGTTCGGGCCATGAGATGTTCGATCTCCTTCGGTAACCTTGGTCTTGTCCGGTGATCCTCTTCTTGACGTAAAGTGAGGCGCCCTTGTGGCTCGGCGATGATTTTAAATTGCGCGGGGGGACACCTGCCACAAAACGCCCTCTTTTCTTTCTCATTTCTCTGAATCCATACGTTCGTGGAAGCTGATCATTCCGCATAGACGTTTTCTTTGACAATCAGCGGCGTTTCCCAGCATCTCATCTCGTATTATAAGATCGAAGATGTGGAACAGGGCAGACTTCGCACCGCATCATCGTATCCCGAACTCGCATCGCTCGACATCAGCCCTGAGTACTTGGAGAAGACGCATTTCCGAAATCCGCCCAAAGTTGAAATTGGCGTCGATGGCATTCCCCGGTATCGCGGGGAAGCTGACGACGTCGAACCGTCACCGCACGTACTGAATTCGGCCCTGTCGGTCGGAATGCCGCTACTCAGCGAGCCTCTAGAAGTAGGTGGTGCTATCGCCACGGGGGTGACAAACGGGGGCAAACGCAACAAACGATATGATCCGTACACGAACCCCAAGGGCAAACGCAAGCCAAAGGGCTCTACGACAAACTCCAGCAGCCCGGCCTCGCCGACGGACAGCAATTCCCCGTACGCCGTCGCCCCGACGAGCTTCTCCGACCCGAACATGGCAATGCTGCAACATGCGCATTATGCTGCTGCCACCTACGGTCTCGCCCCGTACTCTTACCCGCTTGGTTTCACGATTCCGGCACCGTCGAGCATCTACCCTGGCCCCATGTTTCCACCTCCTGGGCCCCCTCCTCCCGGTGCCACACAGCCGCCTGGCGCTCCTGGTTCACCCCTTCCCTCCCAGGTGTCATCGCAAGGAATGGGGCCTTATCATGCCTACTCCCCTACGTCCCCGCACGCAATCTCACCGTCGGGTGAAACTTCTCCCATGCAAGCGCAGGCACAATCCCAGCAGGCATATTATCAGTACTATCCGCCTCATGGATATCCTTCATATTGGACGCCGTACCACGCCGGGTCCAGTTACACGCCCCCGACGCAGTCTGGCTCTCCCACGTCGCCTGTCAGCGCCAGCACGGTAGCATCCGGAATCGAGTCGCACATCAAGACGGGGGAAGAGAGCGAAGATAGCATGGCGGCATAGACGAGGTGATTGCAAACACCCCGTCCTTGTGACTCGTTTGTTCGCCTTCATAGCACTATACCATGACTATTGTACTTGTGGAATTTTTTTTTTCGCTCTTCCCTATGCTGTGTATATTTTTGTTCCTTGCTCTCTCATCTTTCCCCTTCCCTTCCCCCATCCCGTTTATCTTTTTTTTTTTTTTTTCGGATCCCACTTATGCATCATCGTTGTCATGCTTTGGTCGTGGTTTGAATTTGGATGTACACGCTCCGTCATAATTCCGTCGGTACTCTAGAATTTAGCACATACGTATACTTCACCTCTAGGGTGCCTTTGTCCTTGCAGAAATGAAACCTGCATTGTCTTTTTTTTCGTTCGGGAACCGACTAAAGGCCGCTCTTCGATGAGTGTGAGGTTTATTATGTAAACGACGGTCCAGTTGTGTCACACCAGCTGTTCGCTGTTTGTTTGTTGTCTTTTCCTTACTGGTGTGGCCCATCAACTCTCTGGAATACCTGCGCGCATCAAGGGTGCAGCCATATCACGAGGTCGCGCAAAAAAACGTCGGTTCGGTGTGAAGGGGACGTGGGGCACCAACCCTTCCATTGAGGAATTGACCACCCCGAATCCGTTGGCAATGCAACTCAAGTCAGGATGTCCGGCCGACCGACCGACCGACCGTACGTACCAACGCCCACCATATGACCCTCCCCCGAAGTCCTCGACTCACAATCATGTGGTCGAGCACCACCGCCCACCCATCGCGCCCCTAGCTAGGCTCGATCAGTTGTGGAGCCAGGCAGACGTTCCCCAAAGCCCAAGCGAAGGGCGATGGTTGGTTGGTCGCCGTCGGCCAAACTCAATTCATGATCGGGCTTTAAGCTGAACCCGTTTTCGCCGCTCCCAAAACCAGACGGGTTACCGTAAGCTGGCCGGCTGGTGATGAGAAGCGACGTGGGGGGAGGGGAGGGGAGGGGGGACACCGACCGGGCCTTCAGCGGTTCGAAGAAGCGGCGTGGAGTGGGGAGCGGGAGGTGGGGGCCGACGGAATCGGGCAACGACGACGAGTAGGTGGCCATGGGTGGGTACGGGAAGTTGTGCTGCCCAAAGGGATGGATGCACTCATGCCGTGAAGCCTGAGCTTGATGAACAGCTGGAACCTAAACTGTAATGGGAAGGCTCTCATCGACCTCCCTTTTTCTTTCGTTTCGTCCACCCACCCACGCGTTGACTGCAACGGCGCGTGACTGGGAGTCGCGCTGGGCATCGTGCGCCGTACGGAGACTCTGATCCCCGGAGTCGGAGTGGAGCCTCGCGGTCAGGGTGCGGAGGCGACATGCAGGTACGGTCCAGTACTTTCCGGTCTGCTTTAGGTGTTAATTGGCCGCGTCTGTGGCGCTCGCCAGGGAAAGAAACACGGGTTCGACACTGGCAAGTCAGATCGCTGCCTTGCGCACACTATAACCTTACTCGCCTCGCCCCCGTTTTTGTTCCGTTTCCGCGAATGGTGAACCTTATCCTTGCTCCGCACGTCTCTCCCAAGGGGCCTCGTGCCGTGACGTCGTCAGTGGCAGATCCGAGCGAGACGGTGCTCACGAACCAACCCCGCCGCTTTCTCACATCGGGCACAAAGGTATGAGAATGAACGCGTCAATTTTGCTTTGCACCCAGGGTGCAGTTGCATCGGCATCGGCATCAGCATCAAGGCCGCAGCTTTCCTTGGCCCGAGCCCCTGCCCTGCCCTGCACGACTTGCCACGCGTAGCCGAGCGAAAGATGTCAGTCAGGCGCATTCATCTGATCAATACACCTTATCTGGCTTCTGGCACGAGGCACGAGCAGCCGCCCGTTGGCTGTGTATGGCACGTGTATCCGTGAAGGGTTTGTCGATGGCGCCGTCGCTCCGATGTGCTCTCTTTCGATCGGGGAGATCTCAGGTAACGAGTGCCTGCGACCTCCCGTTCCGGTCCTCCCGGCGGGGCCGTGTCGAGGTTGAGTTGGCGGAAATTGACATGGCACGAGCCTCATGCCAGTCAGTGATCAGGCGTCGGATTCGTCATGTTCGTTCTTGAAGCATCAGTGATGAAGTGCTTGGACTCGTGTGTCCATGTCTCTACTGGGGATAAGTACAGCGCAATACGGCCTTGTCCCGTCCGCTCGATGATAGCGCCAACCGAGAAAGTTCTGCCGCTTCCCTGTGCGACACGAGCTTCTCGACGTCACGTGCTGATCCCTGAGGTTTCCTTCAGGTTACTCCTTGTGAAGAGAGTTGGCAAGACTTGCACGAAACAAGACTTTATTTATTCTCGACGCATCGGCGGAGCTAGTTGTGAACGCCATCGATTGGCAGGTGTGCTATTGGTTTGTTGTCCGACCAAGGCAAGTAAATGAACTTGTGCGAGTAACCCCTCTTTGTTCTTGTCGCTTCTGCCCGGCCTCCACTTGTCTTTGCTTCTCCGGACTCGGAGGGCGATTTGAACCACAGATGTCCCCACTGAGGGCACAAGTCACGGATATGCTCCACCTTCACCTTTAAACTTACTCCCCGGAGGGATGCACAAAACAGCATGACTGATGAGTTGGCTTACCAAAAGGAAATTTTCATTCAAGTCGGGATCTCACGGCGGATCGAGCCCGAGGTGCTCAAGCGACATTCTGGACACTCGATTTCTTTTACAACCTCTGTATCGGAGCTTGTGATAGACCAGATCTTGGCGACAAGGTTTGCCCTTTGCGCTGCTTGGCGCCGATAGAAGCTTATGAAGCAGTACTCGCATGAGACAAAGCATGACTCCTCCCCGCGGCGGTAGAGACACCAGTAGGATGATCCGTCCCCGACGGCGGGCGGTGTTGTAAGAATACTAGCATGCTCCGACGGGGCATGGTACGTTTCGTGAAGTGCCACCCGACGGCATGTGCCAAGTGGGAGGCGGGGACGAAGGGGTTGTTGCAAGTACACCAATGGTTTGGCGCCGGCCACGTGTTAGGGGGTAGGGAATCTCGCCCGACAGTCGCACAATCCCTGGCAAGTTCTTGGAAAGGTTCGACCGACATCGTCCGCAAGGGAATGAGTGTGCCAGAACACCATGAAGGAGCAGATTGACGTAAGGACGTAGTCTCTTCCCCGATTACCGCACCGCAGAGTAACATCGAAGAACTGTGCTCGTAGGCTGATTGTGGTCCTCAAGGGATGTTATACCTTCGCCCAGAATGCTGCAATGAACGCCGGAGAAACTGAGCAGGGTGGCAGGGCACTTGTGACTGGGACGGAAGTCCGATATCAATCGTCGTGGTGATTAGTAGCCTGACGGCTCGTCGACAAAGGTGAATGGGGGGGGAAGCGCTCTGAAAGGTCCCCGCCCTTTCCCCTAAACGATGTGCCGGAGGCGCTGCCACTTGCCATGCGTTGTCCTTGGTTGGTTTGATGCATTCACCACGATTGGTGTAGCCAGAGGTTCGGGTCATGGGTCCAGAAAGAATGCATCTCCTGGTCTGTACCTGGCTGTCGTGCCATGGAAGGCGTCACAGCGAAGAACAAGGTTTGGAAGGATGACCATATCCTGCGTATCCCCAGAAGGACGACAGCCTCTCAGGCGCCGCATGCGAGCGGAGGCCGAGAAGAAGTTGCTTCGCCTAAAGAGATGTGGCCGCCTGAGCATCAGAGGTGGGCAGTGTGATGTAGTACTGACACTTGCAACAAGCAAGGGGTGGAAGGCGAGGCGAGAGCTGTTGTGTGTGAATGGTTGATATGCGCGTGAGCGGACAGTTTCGATGTTCCACGCGTGGTGCGACCAAAAGTTCCGTACGTTCGTTAAACGAAAGAATTAAATGATCGATCCGACACATCCGGTCCGAGGAAGGACGATCTCAAACCCAAAATAGTTTTGGTTTTCGGAGCATCGTGCGTGCATCGCAATAAAGTCACCCTGGCTTCACGTATCTACCTGGCTGGTAGTGATTGGCGTGAGATCGGACTTGATCCTGGTCACCTTGACACTGGACCCTCGCTCTCGCGCTCCGTGCCGTACGCATCTACAGTTACGACATGGTCTCATGCACAAGCAAGGCTTGACATGTCAGTTTGTTTCCTTTACATCCCGGTTGTTTGTTTCACATCGTGGGCATTGATCCCCTCGCACCCGTCGAGGCACCTTGGCCGTAATCAAAGTCGTTCTGCATCGGTTTTGGGCAGGAGCGAGGGAAAGGCAGGGAAGATCAGGAGTTCCGGGGAAACTGCGAAATTCGAGCGAAAGATGATCTTCAGAAAATAAAGGGTGCGACTGCCAGCAGTAGTGTGTGGTGTGGTATTAGAGTGGGCCGTCGTCCTCTGCGTCGTGCTGCCCCTCGGAGTTTACCGTGCTTTAGCTCCGAACGGCCATCGCTTGCTCGTTTGAAACCACCGCACACGAGTCTCCTTGACCGGACGGTTTACAAAGCGAACGCACTCCTCGAAATCGTTCATACGTTTTACTTTCCAGCCACGTCAGGTCTCAGATGCTCCTCCAGATCTCTGACAATTCAGTCTGGCACCCGCTCTCCAACCGCACCTGATATTTTTTCTCATGTCTGACGTGCTTCTTGTACATCATACCGTACGTGGCGCGTGCGGTCTATTGGCTCTTCCGGTAACCATTCTCCGTAATGAAAGCGAAATTCGCCATTTCGCCTGCCTACGAGTGTCCTTCCTCAGAGCGCGGAGTCGCGCGCAGAGCCTCTTACCGAACAGAAAAATCCCGGAAAAATCGGGAACCAGCGATCTCCATTCTGCAGGCACCTTGGATCGTATATACCCTGGGAAGGCGACACATCGGGCCTGGGGCTGGCGTGAAACAATGTCCTTACTTTCCGATCCGGACCTTGGACGTGTGGGGCCACAAAAATCGAAAAAAGGACAAACTTGGTGATAAGTCAGGCTAAAAAAAATCCTTGTCATACACCCTATTTTTGCGGGCACGAATGCCTTTAAGAACGTGGTTCCGTCCCTAGCATGGCCGTCAGTGTCTCGCCCATACATGGCGCGCAAGATGCGTTCCACTCCCTTTCTGCTCACTCTCCTTTACCTCGTTGCGCTGCTTCCCGTAGTGCCAGTACGCGTCTTGCCCGTTCGCAGAGCTCGCACTCATCACTTGTGTCACCCTTTTCGCAGTTTGTACACGCAGGCGCGTCCCACATTGATCGCAGGAGCTTGCAACTCGGTCACCTTCGCCACCTCCGCTTCCAACGTCGGGATGTCATTACTGATCTTCCTTCGGGCTGGACCGAGGTCGGATGCTACACGTTGGTCATCCCACAACGTTCGCAAGAGAGTCGATCATCTGACTTTGTTACAAATTAGGGACAATGTCTCGGCACGCACGCTCACATCTGCCGAACGTACAGACACGCAGAACATGACGGTCGAGAACTGCGTCAACTTTTGCATCAACCAGAACTTTATGTACGCCGGTGTCGAATACGGACAAGAGTGCTGTAAGTGGCGTTTCAATGTCATCATTTGTCTTCCATCTCCGCTGCTCTGATCGCATGCTTTTGAATATCAGATTGTGGGAATGTCATATCGAATGGGGGGACGAGTGCTTCGGATTCGGATTGCAGCTTCCCATGCACCGGCAACGCCAGCGAGCATTGTGGTGCCGGAAATCGTCTCAACTTGTATTGGAGTGGCGCTACACCCACGGCTCCGCCCATCATCGCACCGAGTTATGGACTCTGGGTTTCCTTAGGATGTTATAGGTACTTTCACTTCCCTTTTTCGATAGAAAGCGGATCACTGACCCTCCTGTGCCTTCCCCTAACAGCGATGTCCCGGCCACGAGGACTCTTACCGTCTCTATGTCCGTCCAAGGTGGTGCTACAAATACCAGCGTCCAAAGTTGCGCCGATGCCTGCTTCTCCTCGGGTTATCCCCTTGCCGGTGTGGAATACTCTCGCGAGTGCTGTACGTGCTTATATATCACTTTGCCTTGCCACTGCCCATTCATCTTATCTCCCGAAGACTGCGGTTCTACCTTCTCTAATGGAGGTGCTCCGACGCCTCCGGGTGATTGCTCTATGGTTTGCTCGGGAAACAGCTCCGAGTTTTGCGGTGGCCCAGATCGCCTAAACGTTTACAACTATACTGGCGCCAACCTTCCGTCACAGACCAACAACACCCAGACTGGATCCACGAGCAGTGGCGGCGGTGGTGGCGGCGGGTCTTCGGTTTTTCCCGTCCTCTCAAGCCTTCCTACGGGTTGGTCATACAACGCTTGCTGGGTGTAGGTTCCTTCTTTTGATATGTGTGATGTACGACGTTAATTCTGGAAATTTCCAGAGACAATGCGTATGGACGCGTTTTCCAGACTGAGCTTCCGGACAGCGAAACGCTTACTGTGGAGAGCTGCATCGCCTCGTGCTCATCCCAGGGCTTTACGCTTGCCGGCTTGGAGTACAGCATTCAGTGTTGTACGTTGATCTTCACGTCGATCGATCGATCTGCCTACTACGTTCAGGGAAAACACTAATCACCCTTTATAGTCTGTGGTAATGAACTCGTTCAGGGTGCCGTCATAGCCTCTAGTAGCGACTGCAATATGCCTTGCAGTGGAAACGCAACGTAAGTATCTTCCTTCGCTTTGTGTAGACTGCAGCCGACTGTCTAACCACGGTCTCTAGCGAAGCATGCGGTGGACCAAACCGACTTTCGGTTTACAGTTCCACAGGTTCCGTAACTGCCTTTGCTGTGCCCACAGTGCAGACAACAAACCTTCCTGGAAATTGGCAATATTCGCGATGCTTGGCGTATGTGCAACGATACATCTGTCAACACCTGTAACTGACCATAGCATGCTCACCCCGCTTCAAAGTGAGCCCGGTGCCGTTCGAGTCTTCCCGTATCAGATCTTATTCCCCAAAAACAACACCGCCGAAAACTGTCTTTCTCAATGCTCGACCTTCGGTTATCCCGCCGCGGGTATGGAGTTCGGCGATGAGTGCTGTGCGTGATCCAGTTTTGCGATGCTTTACGGCATCGCTTAAACATATACAGGGTGCGGAGATGTGGCGGATATCACCAACAATGGAGGAACGACTGCCACGGAAACTGACTGCTCCATGGCATGCTCGGGCGACCCCCTTCATCTCTGTGGAGGTGCTCAGAGGTTGCAGCTCTACCTTTGGAACGGAAACCTGAACACCTGGAATAGGCCTGCCAACATCGGCCGATATGAGGTATGCACATACTAACCTCCACATGTACGTCCGCACCCCATAAATGACTTTTCAACGCAGTATCTCGTTCCTGGACTTGTACCTCCACTGCTTGCCACACTCGGCATAAATGGCAAGGTCTCCTTCCTCGAGAAAAGCGGCACGTCTGAATATGAAAACTCCACCGGTGCATACGAACTCGACTTGAGTCTCGTCGACGATTTCGATCATGCGTGGCGCGAAATGCATGTCAAGTCGGACGTGTTCTGCTCTGCAGCAGTTGTGCTTCCGGACAAGGCCGCGCGTATCCTCAATGTCGGTGGCTGGTCGCTCACGTCGACGTTCGGTGTCCGACTTTATGCCCCTGACGGTTCGCCTGGCGTCAATGGTACCAATGACTGGGAGGAAGATCCCACCAAGCTCCAACTTCAGGTACGCGTGGCTTATTCCACTTATGTTGGTGCTCAATGAGTTCACCGTACAGACCGGACGTTGGTATCCGACTGCACTCGTTATGTCCAATGGCAGTGTCCTCATCATGGGTGGCGAAACAGGCGCAAACGCTCCACCTAATCCTACGCTTGAGATTCTTCCTCGCATTCCCGGTGGCAGTACGGTGCTCTTCCTCGATTGGCTGCAGCGGACAGATCCGAACAATCTTTACCCATTCCTTCATGTCCTTCCTAGCGGTCGCATATTTGTTGGTGAGTCCGAAACAATCGACTTTCGCCAAGTTTCCGTTGCTGACGCACAAGGAAAGGCTACTACAACGAAGCCCGCATCCTTGACCCAGTCACGTTTGCCGTTGTCCAAGCCCTCCCCAACATCCCTGGTGCCGTCAACGGCTTCCTCGCTGGTCGGACATACCCGATGGAAGGCGCGTCCGTCCTCCTACCACAATATGCTCCGTACACGGACCCAATTACTGTCCTGGTCTGCGGTGGTTCCAACAGTGGAGTTGCCCTGGACAATTGCGTTTCCATACAGCCCGAGGTTGCCAACCCGACATGGGCTATCGAACGGATGGCTCGTCCTTCTCTTTCCCGTCTCGTCAGAATCCCGAGCTGACACAAACGTGCATATAGCCCTCTAAGCGTGTCATGCCTTGTATGGTGGCCTTGCCAGACGGCACCTTCATGATTGTGAATGGCGCGCAACAGGGCGTGGCTGGCTTTGGCCTCGCCAGTGACCCGAACTTGTCCGCACTTCTCTACGACCCCTCACAACCCGTCCGGTCGCGTATCTCGATTCTCGGCAACACGACGATCGCACGGATGTACCATTCCGAGGCAACGCTTCTTTCTGACGGCCGGGTGTTGATCTCAGGCTCAGACCCCCAGACACCTGGACTCCCAGAGGAGCTTCGCATCGAGGTGTACATCCCGCCGTACCTGTCTTCGGGACTGACCCAGCCTGTCGTGACAGTGCCGAATACCGACTGGGCATACGGCGGGCAGTACCAGATCAACGTGCAGCTGTTCCAGGGTCAGACATTGCGCGTCTCGCTCGTCGCGGCGGTTTCGAGCACGCACGGCAACACGATGGGCGGCCGCACCATCTTCCCGGCCTTTTCGTGCTCGGGAAACGTCTGCACCGTCACCGCGCCGCCGAACTCGCGGGTCTCGCCTCCTGGATGGCATCAGCTGTTCATCCTCGATGGCCCAACCCCGTCTCACGGCGTGTTTATCCGCATCGGTGGTGACCCCGGAAGTCTTGGCAACTGGCCCGATCTTCCTGGCTTCAACCCGCCTGGCGTCTGAGCAGGAACATCCCTTGCTTATCACGATACCCCCGGTCATGTTTATATATATATATACTTTGCGAACGGTCCCGTCGTGGCCACGCATTGGACTTGTCTCGTTGAACATTTCCCTATCCTCCCTTTCCATTCGTTTGTTTGCATCCTTATACTCTACTGTGATCAACCGCCCTCCGTTGGATAAATGATGGCTGTGCACGCACGAACTATTTATATACCACTCTTCGATCAGATCAGAAAAACGAAATGCCAAGTCCAGGGTTTTCTCTCTTTTCTCCGCGAGCGCAGAAAAACGGTTGTTTATGCCCGTCGTCAAGAATATTTCGGGTTCGAGTTTTCAACGCTTAAACTCTTAGAATGACGACGGCGGCGAAGATTCAGGCCCTGATTCCTACAGTAGGATCACCAGGTTTAGTGATTTCATGCCGAATATGCAGTACCTGGAGCTTCCAGGCGCGGCGGTGAGAGGTGGAGTCGGAGGAGGACAAGAGGGGAATGTGCGGGTGAATGAGAGGATAGTTGCATGTGCGGCTTGCTGTCCCTTTGGGGTTTCGAGTGAGCTCCTAAGTACGTTTCGTACTGCCCGAGGAAGATGAGATGGTAAAAGTAAAAGTTTGCGATAGAGGGAAGTGAGCGGCGATGTCACGCGTGAGGCTCGAATCGCCGACGGGCGAAAGTTTGTTTCACTTGTGATGAAAGCGTTGATGACGATCTGACGAAGGCTATAGGGAGTATAACGATTGGGTTGTGCACTGGCCCATTAGGGCTCGAGTGGCCGACGGGGCGAATGCATCATTGTAGTAATGCGTTGATAGCAATCACATTTTGTGCAACAATCATGTGTGATGATTGTGCAGATGATGCCCACCCCCCACCGGACAGGCCAGGGGCAGTCCTGGTCATGGTAGTTGCATATTCACAGGTTGAATTACCATAAAAGGTGATTGTGTCGGCAAGAGAATCAGTGCATCATCAATCATGCATTTAACATGACACCAAATCATTTTCTCAATTACATATTCAATGACTTATTTATTAGCTATTAGACAAATAAATTAAAATGATACAAAAAAAGATTTTGTATTGTAAGGAACAGCAGCAGTTGAGGCCATTAGAATAGACAGTGGTGCGAGTCTGAAGGGACCTGGTGTGAGGGAGGTGGTGGCATTGGGGGAGGGGGGTTCCAAGGGAGGGACGACAGTTCCCTGAGGGCATGTGTGCATGCATTTGTGGTGGCAGATGTTGCATTGGGCTTGGCGCAACATTGGCTTGGCACACTTGCCTGACCATTTGCCCCCAGGGTACAGATCATTGTAAACATGGCAGCGCTTTCCCTTAGTGACACCAATGCTTTGTGCTGTCAGTCCCTGTGTGTTGGGGAGACTGGTCCATTGTTTTGGGCCCTGTTTGACACCCATATGCTTGGCTGTCTCTGTCCATGTTTTCTGATTGGGTGTGATCACTTCCTTATCAGGTAAGACCTTGGAACCTTGAATTACATTGATTGTGGCTGCCAAACTGTATTTGGCAGCCTGCATGGCCTCAATAATCTCTGATGTTTGACTAGCATTTTCAAGCCTAGATGTGAGATCATGTGACAATGATATGATCTCCTGTGAGAGAGATACTAGGCTCTCCCTTGGTGTGGATGAAGAAGATGATGGGGATAGGGGATCAGGTGAATTATTTGCACTCTCCTTTTGTGTGCTCTCCTCAGACAGAGGTAGGGAAAGTGGATGTAGATTGCTGCAATGTGTTTGCAGAATCTAATCCAGAGATAATCTGTGCAATCACAAGTTGACTTCATCAGATTGATTGAGTAAAATGTTCTGGAATGGGATTGTGAAGTGATGTGAAAGCAGATCTCATTGACTTGCAAGATCAAATCTTGTGAGATGCTCTTGGCATGAGTGAAAATTATATGGTGCTTGTCAGCTGCCAGGTCCTGACCATTAAGCCTGTCTTCTGCCATTTGTGCCTGTTTTGGTAATACAGTGCCATGCAATGCACTAGGACAAAAAATATTTGATTGATCTGCCAATTGTGCTTGCTGTTGAGCCAGTGTGATTTGAGGACATGATGATATCTAAAACGATCAAGCCATCTTATCTTTAGAT
Organism: Russula earlei; assembly: GCA_025769875.1. Lineage (NCBI taxonomy): Eukaryota > Fungi > Basidiomycota > Agaricomycetes > Russulales > Russulaceae > Russula > Russula earlei. Next base: position 11,295 of record JAGFNK010000214.1, on the reverse strand, counting down.
TGGGGGAATCACATATGCTTCAATCAACATATTGGTGTCCCCTTCCTTAAAGATATGGTGATTTTTCTGGTACACCCTGGACCACATATGCTCCACAGACATCCATTCAGACCCAAGGTACTTCACAAAATTTTCTGGAACCTGAGGATCAGTGGAGATCTCCTCCCAGATTTGTAGAAAGTTGGCCTGATCGTCTGTATGTACCCATCTCTTGATCTTATCCCACAGATCAGGAAATTCATTAGGCCCATGATACCAACCGAGAATTCTTGAACTTTGAACTTGAACTTGAATTTCAGGATTTTCTGAGAGTGACTGGTGTGACCAGTGTGATATAAGTGACATGGCATATATGATAAACTAATAGGTTTTTTTTTAATATGAGTTTTTATTTGCTTGTGATTTGCATATTTGTGTATTGTGATTGCAGCCATGACTGGTGTTGAGATTACCACTGCTTTGGGCAGTCTGATGTAATCACAGCCCAGTCACATTAATGTGTTGGCTCCCATGGACCAGGCACTGGATCAGCCTGGACTGGCTCAGCTCAGATGCTGCAGCCTGTGTATGTTACAATGATAAGTTAATTGATGACAATTGGTAGCTACTAATGACTGATCCTTTATGATACAAGTTGGTAGTTATGATTACTTTGCTTAGAGATGCTCTCATGTATTTAAGAGGCACTCAATTAGCTAGATTGCTTCAGTTTTGTCTTACACAAACTGAAGTGAGTATTTACTGTTTCCTATCTTATCTATTGCATCTAATCACATGTTGTAGATATCTTTTGATAGGTATTACTGAATTACAGTTTTGTCTTACACAAACTGAAATATCTTTTGATAGATCTTAAGGATCTTATCACTGTTATCATAACCTGTGCCCATCTGCTTCAACAACTGGGAACTGACTCAGTCTGCTGTGTCTGCTGAATGTTGCTGAGGCATACTGTAGGGCCCAGATCCATGCATGCAGAGTGAGTGATTTTTGAAGAGGAAATGGAAAATAATTTTTTGAAAAGAGACACTATTCAATAACATGTTCTGCATGGTCCCTCTGAATTCTCTGATACTGCTCCCACATGTCATCAGCAACTTTATCTCACCTGATATTTGCTCGCTCCCTCTCATGCTGCATCACAGGGCCTGTTCCAAGTTCACCAGCCAGCACTTCCTCTTCTTGTGCATCCATCTGGAGGTCAGCCACTTCATTGTCAAAGGTGCCAATCTCCCTAGAGTCATATGTGTGAATAAGATTGTGAAGTGCTGTGAGCACACATGGGACGCGTGCTTGAACTCCCATGTCATACTCATGGGGTTGTGAGAGAATGTTGAAACACCACTTGAGAATTCTGAAAATGTGTTCAATGACATTGTGAGCTTGGGCATGACACAAATTGAACAGCTCCTTGGGTGTGCATGGCCTAGGACAAACATCAGTACAACAAATAGGTCTTTGCATTAAGAAGACTTATGAGTAAGGAGGATTTCAGACAATTTGCTTGATGTCTTGCAAGCCTACAAGTCCTGAAGTGATAATCCAGTGATATTTCACAGGAGAACAGGCTTAAGGCTTGTTCTCACCAATAGGCAGGTTTATATACATGTAGGATACTATATCAAATAGTATCCTTTGAGGTAGAAGCAAGGCAATTGGAAAAGAACATGCAAGAAAGTGCTGGTACACACAAGTCATATATACAAGTCATCAGACATGAGGTAAGCATGAGTCTTGTCTGGGTAGGCTAGCCTGGTTGCCAGTTCAGTCCAAGATACCAATTCTTGTGACATCACCCCCTTGTTAAGGTCTAACCCATGTAAGGATGAATGTTGGAGACACAGCAATAGGTGTGGTAATGAACTTGCTTGTGTGGGACTTGGCATATTTTGTGCAGTTTGCACTGTTGATGAGGGACTCTACAAAGGTTGGCCTTGTGTCCATGTTGGTTGCACAAGATGCAAGTGACTATTTTGGGGCAGTTGACTGTATCATGTCCCTCATTGAGGCACCAGGAGCACTTGTCAGTGGTACATGGGGTGAATTGGTACCAAGGATTGAGAATGGCCTCTTTGGCATCTTTATGTTCTTGCTCGGTTAACTGTGGCATAGATTGAAACAAAATTCTTGGTTTGAGTCATGTTTTAGGATTGGCTTTTGCTAGTTTTATTTCAGAATCTCAAATCTCCCAGAGCATATCATGGTAATGCCCTCTAGCGGTAACAAGTTGATTGGCCATTTGTTGTGCTTTCTTAATGGCAAATTGATATTGAAGGACTTCTGCTTCAAGGGATAAGTCTTCCTCAAATGTGAGTGCTTCATTCATGGCTTTGGTATGTCTAAGTCCTTCTTGAAACAAGAAGGCATCTTTTGTGGTGAGACAAGGGTGGGGATAGGGGTCAGTGCAAGCTCAGATGGAGATTTGGTGAGTTGGGCAGCCAGGTAGTGCTGTCGCTGTCTTGGCTTGAAACCGTTTTGAGCCAAGCCAGAGCTGTTTCTGAGCTGAGGTAAGCTGTTCAATGGCTCATGGCTCAAAGCTCAAAACAGTGTGAGCCCTTTCAAGCCATTTTGAAGTGCCCAATTTGGAGTTTTGAAGTGCCGGATTTGGATATGGTTGCTTGATTTGGAGAGTTGTCTGCCACTCTGCCTCTGGAATCTACCTTGTCCCTTTACTGCTATCCTCAGTAGGATTCAGCTATCATTGTGGTCCTGTACCTCATATTTTTATCTTTATATCCATCTTGACAATTGCACTGGCAAGTACTTGTTGAAACAGCTCAAGTTGTTGCACAGCATAGAGTGCAGCTAACAGGCCAAGCAACCCACCTTAGAGGTTGTGCTAATGCTCAAGTGATATTGGGGTGTAGAGCGATGTGTATACTTGTCTACAAGTATGGTATTTATACCTCTATGACCCAGGGCTGTTCCTAAGTCCAAAAGAGGTGACTACAGGTGTCCACTATATCGCGCACTCAGTGACATGTGATGTGGAAACGTTCTAGATGCAGCATAAGGCTGCATCTTGTGATAGATAGCATAGTATGCATAACCCTATTGCCATAAGTGCATATACTAAAGTTCTGTCTAACACGTAACATCTATGAGCGGATCTTGAACCTTGTATGAAGGTCTTCGCCTTCTTTGATCTGTTCGGGTTCCGGTTCAACACAAGTGATGAGTAGAAAAGCGATACATCACTCCTGGTCCATCCAGCTACACATCTCCAGTGTTCTTCATTGGCAAGAAGGACAGCAAGGAGAAAAGAATCATTGTGGACTATCGATGACTAAATCAGTGGACCAGATGAGACAATGAACCTTTACCACATCTGGAACAAGAGGTGGAAAGACTTCAAGGGAAGAAGGTGTTCTCCAAGTTTGATATATGATGGGGATACAATAATGTATGACTGGCAGAAGGAGATCACTGGAAAGCAGCCTTCAAGATGCCATATGGAACTTACCTGCCCAATGTCATGTATTTTGGGCTCAAGAACACGCCAGCCTTCTTTACTAGGCTGATGAGAAGAGATTTCAGTGACTGGCTGGACCAATGGGCAGAGTATACTGTCAACTATCTGGATGACTTTGGAATTGCCACAGGGGACAGTCCCAAACAACTAGAAATCCATGAGCAATGTATCAGTGAACTACTCATGCTGATGCAGAAGAAGTCATACTTTCTGAAACCCAAGAAGTGCCAGTTCATGGTGTGGAAACTAACCATGCTGGGATGAGACATAGACAAAGGGAAGATGAAGATTGAAGCCTCCAAGGTCCGAGGAATCACAGACTGGCCTAGGGAAATCAAGGATGTGCATGAAGTGCGCAAAGTCATGGGAGTCCTCAGCTATAATAGGGCTTTCATTTGAGGGTTCAGCCAAATTGCTCAACCCATTATCACCTTGACAAAGAAAGGGGTACCATTTGAATGGACCCAAGAATGCAAAGATGCTCTGGAATGACTTATCCAGATAGTATCTTCTGACCCCGTCCTGCTCCATCCTGATGAGGAGCGACCCTTTGAACTGGAAGTAGACACGTCCAATTATGCTATTGGGGTGGTACTATTCCAGAAGGACAAACAAGGGAAGAGAAGACCGATAGGTTACTTCTCTGCAGCCTTGAAACAAGCAGAAAAGAACTATGACATATGGGACAAAGAGTTCTTAGCCATGGTGTGAGCCTTGAAGCACTGGAGACACCTGCTCATGGGAGCAATGCACAAGGTGGTGGTCTAAACCGACCATGCGAACCTATTGCATTACTGACACCCTCAGCATATAAACGGTCAAGTGGCAAGATACATTACCTTCTTGGCGGACTTTGACCTGGAGCTGAAGCACCAGGCAGGGGCAAGGAATAAAGCAGATGCCCTGTCCAGGAGACCTGACCTTGACAATGGACAAGGGGATAGAGAAGAAGTGGTTGCACTACCGGACCACCTCTTTATTTGAGTGATGCACACTACTGCATTAGAAGAACAGATAAAGAACCAGCAAGGGGAAGAAAGACACCAACGAAAGTTACTCAATTGGGTACCAAGACACCAACTGGAAAAGCAACATAGCTTATGGTGGAAGAATGAAGCCTTGGTGATTACAGGTGATGATGGAACCCACAGGACGTTACTGGAACAGTATCATGACAGTCCCATAGCAGGACACCCAGGGAAAGCTAAAACATTACTGGGAATGATGCGATACTACTGGTGGCCCACCATGAGGTGCTTTGTTGATTGATATGTGGAAGGATGTGCAGTTTGCCAAAGTAACAAGTCAAACACTCATCCAAGTCGACCACCCCTATATCCCATACCACCAGAAGAAGGGGCTACCCCCTTCTCAACTGTCAGCATGGACTTTGTGGTCAAACTGCCGAAGTCAAAAGGATATGACAGTATACTGACTGTCACTGACCACGATTGTACTAAGGGCATCATCCTGCTTCCTTGCAAGGAAGAGATGGATGCAGAAGAGCTAGCACAGCTCTACAAGGACAGGATATTTCCCTTTGTGGGAGTACCAAGCAAGATCATATCCAATTGCGACAAACTAATAAGTTCCAAGTTTATTAGGGAACTTTGCAACCAGCTGCATATCAAACAGAATATCAGCACCGCCTACCATCCCCAGACAGATGGACAATCAGAAAGGACAAATCAGACGATGGAAACATCACTCAGGATCTTTTGCAACCACCAACAAGATGACTGGGTGGACTGGCTGCCTCTGGTGCAATTCATGATGAATTCTAACGTTTCAGAGACAACCAAGCAGTCCCCTTTCTTCTTATGGATGGGCTTTACACCCAAGGCACACCAACCAAATTGGGGAAGCAAGATACCAAGAATAGACAATTGGAAAGTCTGAATCCAGGAAGCGAGATCACAGGCACAAGAAGCAATGAAGATCGCTTCCCTGATGTGGAAGTGAAGAAGTAGTTTCCAACCTTATCAGAAAGGGGAAAGGGTATGGCTCGACAGCACCAACCTAAAAACAACACATCCTACAGTGAAACTACGCCCAAAACATTATGGGCCCTTTGAAATCACAGAGGTGATTAGCCTGGTGACATACAGATTGGATCTCCCTAACCGCTGGAGGATCCATAACATGTTTCATGCATCCTTATTGACACCTTACAAGGAAATGGAGGAACATGGGGCCAACTACACCAATCCAGAAGCAGAATTGGTGGAAGGAGAAGAGGAATATGAAGTAGCAATGATTTTAGGTTCGAGATGAACTGGAAGGAGGAAACAACTGGAGTATCAAGTCTGGTGGGAAGGATACTCCGAAGCCCATGACTCTTGGGAACCAGTAGAGAACATCAAAGTGACTAGACTAATAGAGGAATACCACAGAAAGAACCCCACTGCCATACGGGTTATAAGGATCCAGCAAAGGATGCCCTCTGTTTCCTCACCCCCACATCATCGCTCCCACATGTCTCAAACTCCTACTACTGAGATTGTTCCCCAATCTGACCTCTCTGGAGCAGAGGGGCCACTCAAAATTACCACTCCTGATGCTTCCCTCATTGCCTTCTTTCAAGGAATGGATGAACATGGTACTGGGGAAGGAGAAGTGGACATGCGTCCCCTTGAATTTGGACCCCCTGCTGGCCAAGTCAACGCTCAGCTTGGGGACTGGAATGTGACGTCCCCTACCAGCACTCTTGACCAGGTTGCCCACCCTGGAGAGCCTTGGGTACAATGGGATGCTGACAGACACCACACAGGGATTGACATCCCTGATGGTGTGACTTGGGGCAACAAACTGGCCAGGTATGTGGCCTACAATGTTGCCTTGGGAGAGCCAAGAGTAAGGGGGAAGAATGGAGAAGGACATGGAGACTATGGCAAGATCCTCCAGGCCACCCCTTGTTACAACCTCTATAACTATGGCCAAGACAAACATGATCTAGACTGCTTTGACACAGAGAAGCAGTTTGAAGGGTGCTGGAGACAGACCCTCTACCTGCTAGGCAACTATGGGCTGCAGGCAGAGCTCTACCACTTAGACCACCTCTACACCCAGCAAGAAATGTTGGAAGCTAACTATAAGGTGCTCAAAGAAGAGGAGAAACAACTGTGTTACAAGCTAGGCAAGTACCTGGCCAAGAAGCGAGGAGTAGAGAGAGGCCGGGCTGAAGCCAAGGAAAGAATGGCAGCAGCCAAAGTACAATCCCGTTGCTGGGCGTTCATTGAAGCAGGCTGTAGCCAGGGAGAAACCCCTCCAGGCATATGGGCTGAAGAACTCCTCACCAACTACCAGGCTGGACAGCCTACTCCCCCTCTCCCTGTCTTTGTCCCTCAGCTGCCTTTGGCAGACATTGCTCAGGGGTATGATACCTCTACCCCAGAACTAGTACCCGTGAGCCCTGCACCTACGATGGTGCAAGGTTATTCAGAGGAGGAGATCGATGTCCTCCAAACCATGTCTGGTATGTGCCTTCAAGGAGGGGCAGGATTGGAAGCGTCGCCAAACCCATCCCCTCAGAGCTCCATTTACTACCACTCCTATAGCAGCAGTGGAGAAGCGTCCACCACAACAGCTGAGCCCATTCCAGAACCTCAGCAACTGAACATGATAGAAGGAAGGAGGAAGAGGAACCGATGCAAGTATTGTGGTGAGGTAGGACACTTCAATAAGTACTGTCCACTGCCACACCAGTACTGCCATGACCAGCTGGCAGCAGACGCTGCCTCACATTGCCTAGTACCCCCCTATCATTGCTCCTACACACCTGAGCAAGAAGAGGAAGTCTGACCAGGAGAGGGAGGACATTGCTAACCCACGCATCTTGCAGGTAGCAAAAGGAGAAGGGTCCAGGACCCTTCAGGAGCTTTTCACTACATCCCCTCTCTGCTCCAACACACCTCCAGTCAGGAGGTTACCCAGGGACTCTGACAGACTCCCACAGATCATGTCTTCTTCAGCCATTGCTGAGGAGTCAGAGGTGATAGTAGCCTCAGCATTGGCTGCCTATGAGGCAGCAGAAGAAGGCCGATACACATTCACCTTGTCACCTCCTCCCCTTAATGATGATGGCATTGACCCCACCACTCAATTCTAGAATTGTTGGTGTGTGGGACCACCAATCTGAAGGAGGGGTAATGTTCCCAAGTGGTTTGGGGTCTGGAAGATGCTGGAACACCTGAACTATGGACTGCACCTTTTGCATCATATGTGCATCATGTCATGAACCATTCTCCTGAGAGGGCCCTTGAAGGACCCTTCCTTATAGGAGGAAACCCAGCCTCCATGGTGTCACCCTGTTCACACGAGCAAAAGGGGTGAGTAGAGGTGTCCACAATATCGCGCGTGCATTGTTGCGCGAGCGATTCTCGGCACAATCGACATACAGCAAGCCCCACTTAAAGGCAACCCTTTTAGCAACAAAAGACAGTATTAGGGCCTTCCTAAAGACCCTTTGGAACGACCCTAGAAGTTCTACAATAGGCACTAACCTAGTATCAAAGTCCCTACAACACGTTATTAGACCAACTCTAATAACTATAGAATGGACTATAAGGCAATACTAAGGACCTTAATAGAAGTATTAGGGTCGACTCTAAGGACCCTAATAGAACTATATAAGGGCCTTATAAGATAACACTATCCCCTAAACCAAACTACAAGTCCTCAAATGACCGGCCCTAAACTAACTAACAGGAAATGAATCAGGTGCTCGCACGTGCACTAAAGCAGTGAACACGTGGACAAGGGAAGCTCTTACTCATCAAGAGGAGCCTTCTTACTCAGCAGCTTACTGAGCATGACTGAGCATGCTCAGTAAGCGTCCTCCGACTTCTTACTCATCACTCTATTGTGCTTGATAACAAGGTTATGACTTGTTCCCTATTTAGCAGTTCTCTTGTAGTATATAAGCGCTCAATAAAGTAGCAGACAGTCTTCAGACTGTCCATTTGTTTACGGCACTCTCCATCCCTGGGATACTCCTTTAAGGACCGTCCCCTTGTGACTACCCTGGCCTCTTCCCTGCGTGATTGCTCTACTCTCACAGTAACAGTACCTCTCTGGTATTTGTTACTACTCTGGACTTTACTCCTTGCCCACGCGGTCTTGGACGTCTATCGACTCGTCTTTGAGCTTATCCCTCACTCTTGAACTGGATAGTTCAACAGTGAGTCTTGACACATCAGATCTTGATCGTTTATGTTAGTTGATATCGCATTCGGAACGCATTGATTGTATCTTCCTTAAGATGTATTGAAGAAGCAATGAGTAGCATTGCTTCTGTCCCAGATGTTCCTTTACCACCACGTATGTCACTTCCACATCAGGAAAGTACTTATGACACCAAAATTGCTACTAGGGAAGCACTTAATGCTTCCAACACCGAGATCGTTCACATAGAAGCAACCTTGCTTCTATGTGTTGAAGCAGATGGGCGCAGGTTATGATAAGAGCGATAAGATCCTTAAGATCTATCAAAAGATATTTCAGTTTGTGTAAGACAAAACTGTAAATCAGTAATACCTATCAAAAGATATCTACAACGCATGATTAGATGCAATAGATAAGATAGGAAACAGTAAGTACTCACTTCAGTTTGTGTAAGACAAAACTGAAGCAATCTAGCTAATTGAGTGCCTCTTAAATACACAAAAGCATCTCTAAGCAAAGTAATCATAACTACCAACTTGTATCATAAAGGATCAGTTGTTAGTAGCTACCGATTGTCATCAATTAACTTATCATTGTAACATATGTGGGCTGCAGCATCTGAGCTGAGCTGGTCCAGGCTGATCTGACGTGTGAGCGACGTGCGTGAGCTGGGAGCGCCGGTCCATGGGAGCTGACGCGTTAACGCAACTGGGCTGTGATTACATCAGACTGCCCAAAGCAGTGGTAATCTCAACACTATGAGCTGCCCTTTTTCTTCTATAGCACTGACCAGTACTACAGTAGCATGAACCTTATCCCTGTAGGGCTATATAAAGCCCCCAGTTGTAGCAGTTGAGCCTTAAGCTTGACTTAGTTTGCCAATCCCAAACAGTTGACTCCTACCCCATCTGCAGAGCCCCTCTCATCTTATTGCCATACTCCAGAAGGATCTAACACTCCTTCCCCTCCACAAGTATTGCTTGCTTGACTCAAGCACATCTGCATTGGTAGGACATGTTCATAGATATGACCATTGATCTTATTTAAGGCACTTTGGAGCCTTAACAATCCCATCCCCTCAGTGTAATCGTGAATGCACCCGGAAGGCAAATACTGCTGGGGAAAAAGTTAATTGGGAGAACAATGTCTGTGGAAGTATCCATATGCTTTGTGTTGTGTACAATGATCATATGTTTCTGGTCAACCTGGGGATCCAGCAGACCAGGAGGGGCAAAGATGGCATAGAAAGCAGGATTAGAGCACCACATTGTGTGTATGAGGCTTTGGCCTTGCATGTCATGAACCATTTCCCGGAGAGGGCCCTTGAAGGACCCTTCCTTAGTAGAGGAAACCCAGCCTCTATGGTGCCACCCTGTTCACATGGACAAAAGGGGTAAGTAGAGGTGTTCACAATATCATGCATGCATTGTCATGTGAGCGATTCTTGGCACAATCAACATACAGCAAGCCCCACATAGTGGCAACCCTTTTAGCAATAAAGGAAAGTATTATAGCCTCTCTAAGGACCCTTTAGAAAGACTCTAAGTGCTCTACAAAAGGCACCAACAAGATACTAATGTTGAGATCTGCACTGCCCAGAGTCTCAGGTGTGTTGTGATGTGATCACAACTCGGATGTGCTGATGCGTCGGATCACCTGGACCGGGCATCACCGGCTCAGCTCATATGCTGCAGCACGCGTTAGTTACACTGATAGAGTGATTTAGGACAATCGGTAGCTACTTACAACTGATCCTCAGACTTACTTAGTGATCCGTGATGGTAGTTAACTGTACTGCATATAGTGGCGGTCTCAGGTACTTAAGAACGCCACAAAGTACGTAGATCACTTCAGTTTTGTGTCAACCAAACTGAAGTGAGTATTTACACTATGACATCTTATCTCACAGTACTGACAATGCGTTGTAGCTATTGTCTGATAGGTACATTATTTATATTAGTTTTGTGTCAACCAAACTGAACTATTGTCTGATAGATCTGCCTGCGATCTTATCATCTGCTGCTATCTAATCACACATACTGCGTCTATTTTCAACAGGTTATGGGCCCTGCCCGTATATAAAATCCACAGAGATCACCACACACATTTATTTCTATAACACCTCCCTTCCCCACAAACCTCTGCTATCAGACGACATCTTACTCCCTTGGCCCCTGGAACCAAAGGATTGATGTGCGCACAGTTACATCACGTGTCAAAGATACTGATTTGATCTCTAATTGATCTGGCTACAATTGCTCCGCTGGTCCAGATTGGCAATTCACCTCATTACATCATATGGCACCCACATTCACTATCCCCTCGGGAACGCCCCTGGAGATCTTAGATTCATCAAATTGGACTACTTGGTCATTTCACTTCGAGGCCATTACCCGAATGAATGGTTTCCGGCATCATCTTATTGATACAAAACCCTCTGGAGATAGCAATTGGGACGTTGAAGAAGACATACTGTTAGGCGTCTTCCAGCTCCATCTCCAGAAAGATATATACACAGAGATAAGCGATAACACCAAGTTCGACACCTGTAAACTCAAGTGGGAACAACTTAAGACTACTTGCATCGGCGTTGGATCTATGTCCCTACATAACTCTTGGACCGCCTTCTGTTACTGTCAAGACACGTACTGCTGATCCGT